>LOJH01001367.1:30865-49389 GCA_001685095.1 Ellobius talpinus
TGTGTGTGTGTGTGTGTGTGTGTGTGTGTGTGTGTGTGTGTACTGTGTGCATGCGCGGTGAGTGCGTGTTTGGTGTGCACCGTTTGTCTGGTGGGGGGGCGCTTGGAATGTGACATGTATTTGGTATATGTGTGTGCGCGTGTTGTGTTGGGTGGACTGAGATGCTGGAAGATGAACAAGCAAACCAGCTTGATGGAGAGGAGGAGACTAGTTAAGGATGCATTAAGAGCAGAATGTGGTGGGCCTTATGAACGTGGCAAGCTGATCAAAAACACCATATTTAGTGTATAGTGGGGCAGAGGGACTGGGAGGCAAAAAAAATCTTTCTTTAAATAAAAATAAATGAAACCAGGGTTAGGTGGGAGAAGTGGGAGGGTACTGAGAAACAATAGGGTAAGGCTGTGAAGCCCGATGGGTGGGGGATGTCAGGAAGAGCCGACCAGAGGGAAAACAAGGGCTGGACGGCTGCTGAAGTGTTGTAAAGGATCCTAGAGATGAGGTTTTCCCAAACCGGATTGCCTGTCAGAATCACCTGATGCTGGTGAAAAATACAGATCCCTGACCTGACCAGCCATGGCCACACTTACATCTGGGGGGAGGGGTGCCAAAAATCTCCATTTTAATACTGTCCTGTAAGCGAAATTGGGAATCAGCCAGGTTAGAAAAGCCCTGCTTTCTAGAACATTTGAAGAGGAAGAAGACTCCAATATGGAGTCCTCTAAGCACTGGGAACTCAGGGTGTGTGTTCACATGTTCATTGGTCTGAGAAAGAGAATAGCCAGCACTAATCCAAACCAGACATACCCACTCCTTAGTCTCCAGAGTCCAGCCAATCAAAATCACATGGGCACAAACCCTCACCCTTCATTTTTGCTTTCAGACATTTTAGAAAGTGTATTTCCTGTGGGCATGTAACTGCAAAATGATATGAACACTATATACTATTTGTCACTACGGTAGTACCTTATCACTAAACAATCATGTAAATACCTGTAATTATTGAGCTAAACCATAAAGTAGTCAGAACAAATGCGTAGGGATGGTCCTGTGGTTGTAGTTTGCCAAGTCATCACCAGGAGCCTCGGCTCTCTCAGAGAGCACAGCTGGGAGTCAAGCAGCCTCCATCCTAAAGCAGGTAGGTTGGAGTTTGCAGAGTAATTGTGAGGAACTTCGATGTGTGCACAGAAACAACTAGGAGTCCATTTGCATTCTCCATTCTAGAATGTCACCAACCAGCTCTGTGACCTGGTACAATGCATTGTCTCAGGGCCTGTTTTCCCTTGGGGGAAAAAAAGCAAGCACAACCCAGCGTGGGGTTTCCCAGTCCCTGCTCTCCATTATTGACAGGGTTCGGGAAGAGTGATGAGATATATCATAGTGGAAATAAAAATTATTCATATGAGTGCCTGGTACTATGGGCACAGCACTGTTGTAGGTGCTAGCAAGCAAGACACATTTCTGCTCACCAAGCATCTACTTAATGTGCTTTGTGGTGAACAAAATGTATCCTTCAAAGACTTTTAATATTTGCCTTAGATTTTGGTTAAATGTGCATTACCAATCCCGGGACCATAATTCCTAAAATGGTGGAGTCCAAACCAAAATAATTTGTTTTCAAGCACTAGGTGCTACTATTTCCATTAACAGCACACATTTGCGAAACACATGGGAAGTTAATATTTTTAACCTTCTCTAATGGCAGCGTGTAACAGTGACTAAAACCAGCCCATGTTTTAGAATCTCAATTGCATTTACAAGTTGTCCATAAGGGCTTGAGGTGTATCTCAGCAGTAGAGTGCTTGCCTAGAATATGCAAAGCCCCAATCCATCCTACCCAAAAAATAGATCATAAAATTTATCTAATATGTAAGAAAAAGATTGGGTCAATTAAGGGTTCAGATGACCACACTGTAATGAAATACAATTAATTCTCCTACTTGGTATAAAGATTTTACTGTCAGAGTTACCTAGTATCCAGCCTACTTTTGAAAAAGAAAAACAGGGCATTGTTTAAAGTAGACTGAATTCTTTTCCTTTGCTTGTGCAATATTTAAATAAGTCTAAACAACCACTTTAGGTAAATACAAAATGATCCACTGCTTTCAGACAAAAGCTTGATATGATGTTATACATAAGAGCATTTGGGATTATTTGGAGACACTGATGGCAGCCTTTTTTTTTCAATGAAAATTTTAGTGTTTTCACAACCTTGTTTATACTTAAAAACAGTACCAAAACTGGTCTCCTTTGTTTTTAGTTCTTATTTTTGACAGTGAAGCTTATATAACATGTGGATAGATTTTTGAACCACTGATATTTGTAAAATTATTTCTCCTGCAGATGCCTCAGGGTTTGAGTGTTGCAATCACAGATCATTTAAAATATATCAGAATACATTGACAAGGAAATGTTTTTACACTTTAGTGGTTAAGAAACTTTCTCTTGGCTCAAACACCTAGAATAGAGCCAACCTGTAGATTCAAAGTCCTCAAGCTGAATTCTGACTCATTGATTGTATACTCGTTCCAAGGCCACCCTCAAAAGAATCACTTGTGTTTATATTAGCTTGTGCAGGTCATAGGAGATTTCAAATGCTACACATTTTTATTTAATTTTCCTTATGGAGTGACAGTAAATTTTTCAGTGTCCCTTATATAATGATCAAAGTGTCAGTATACATGGAGCTTAAGAATAGAATTTGAAAATTCAAAGGAAGCATTCAATGCAAAGAACAATGATGCCATCTTCTGTATTTGAGCCACCCAGAAATGTATTATCTTTGTAGAATCTATCTTTGGTTTTGTTTTGTTTTTAAAGAGGGACCGTATGGGGTCTTTGCCGGAAGAGATGCATCCAGGGGCCTTGCCACATTTTGCCTGGATAAAGAAGCACTAAAGGATGAGTATGATGACCTTTCTGACCTCACTGCTTCCCAGCAGGAGACCCTGAGTGATTGGGAATCTCAGTTCACTTGTAAGCATTTATTTATATTGTGCCTGGATCAAATTTCTACCAGTAATGCAGATTCATGACAAACAATAGTTATTACTAAGCATCCTGAAACTTGAGTGCATTTTGATAGGCTCCTAAATTTTTGGATTGATCAAGTTTGGGGCACGGAGTAATGGTGGCAGTGCTGAGTCATTTGCTATGCTGACATACCAATTTTTGGCCTGTCCTTTACAGAAGCTTGGGCTTCTGATTTTGATGTGTAAGTCTTTGCCTAAAGGTATTAAGATTCCATACTGAGTATGTAGGGGGAAGGACAATGGCCCACTTGTCTCCAGGAAGAGAGATTTTCACAAGCCCTCTCTTGTAGCACTTAACTGTTTAAAGGCAGCCCATAGCTCTGTGTAAGAATGGGAGACTTGTATTCTTCCAAACAGCTTCTCATTGAATCTAATTTAGCCTAAGTGTAAATTAGGCCTCATCTGTAAATGCTGCTTATAATCTAACCAGCAAGAATGGTGCCTGCATTGTTGTTAAAGAAAAAGGAAGCATTTGTTTCAGGCTTAATGATGTGTATGGGAGGGGGGTAAAGTCTTTAGAATTAAGGTGGAAATAAGGGGTTAAATTCAAATCATGAGAATGCAGGGATTTGCTTCAGTCGAACCTAAATTCCAAGGGTTAAATTATCACGTTAAGATTACTTCACTGCCACAGATTTGAACTATACTAATCTTTGTCAGATTTTATGGAATGTATGTGAAGACCATGACGACCACTGTTGGAGGAAGAGGATTTTCCATGGAGGGGAAGCTTTTTATTTACTTATCTCCACCATCAGTTAACTAGTCCATGCTCTTTTAGCCCTGTCCGACCATATTTTTCAGAATAACCTGAGAGAGTTCTTGGTTAATAATTAGCCAGATGTGACACTACCTTTTGAGTTTGGATCTCAAACAGACCTAGTATAGCTTTCAAGTCAGGACGCAAATCTTTGGACTTTGAAAACAGCCCAGCTGCCTAACATCGTCACTAACATTTGCAGCCCAGATGCCTTTGTCATCATGAAACTAATGAGTTATAAGTTAGAATCCACAAAGCTCTGTGTTCTAGAGCCTTCTAGCATCAGTGGGAAACGGGTGATATTTTTCTTTTGCCTACCACCCCTTTCACCTAGGACTAACCCCCCGTGTTGTGACACCTCAGCTACACTCAAAGTCATTGTGGATTCCCCTTAAGCAGGTTTCCCATGTGCTGCCCCCACCAATCCCTTATGCTACCTTCGAAGAGGGAAGTTTCAGTTGTTCCCAATGACACAGAAGCAGCTTTAGTTACCTGTTTACTCTCATCCCTTCCCATTTCAGAAAAGAAATTTGCATTAACCCTGAATTCACTTGGTTATAATGGAGCTTGCTGATTCTGACTTCACACCTAACTCCCAGTCATTTGGTTCATAAGCTGTCTAATGGATGTTTGCAGGGATTTTTTTTTGAAGCTTTCTCATACTCTTCCCTTTAATTCCTAAGGATCTTACTTCTTGCCCTGGTTCCTTCCCATCTGCCTCTGCATACCAGCCTCCTGGTCACCCTGTTCAACTGCTCTTACTGAAATCTGCCCTTCATATCTTGGTGATAACGTTGCCAGAGTACTATTTTGCTGTGTCATTCTTTTTCTTATAAACTTTCAGTACCTTTGCCACAAATAGGTGAAGTTCAGGTTTCTCGGGCTGGCTTTTCAGGTCTTTCATAATAGCACACATGCTGATCAGCCAGACTTAGCTCCTCCTATTTCCAAATTCCAGTTCTACTCCTAACAACATGTTCTTACTGGCTTTCCAGATATGTTCAGTCTTGCCTGTGTACCTTTGAATGTGTTTGCATTTTCTGGAAATAACTCTCACTCATAGTCCATCCATCCATTTTCCAAATAATAGCTTTCTTCCATGAAGTACTCTACAGCCCCCTAATTCATAGTGAGGTCTTACTATCAACACTCCCTACAGAGTGCTCAGTTCACTGGCATTGCTTGTTGCTTTATAGTTCTCTGATTTGAACAAAACTCTTAATTCCATTTTTGGCAAGGAGTATGATATAATCCTTTTATATCCTTCAAGAAACCTAACACGTTGCTGAGTGTATTGTTTGGACCTTTCATTTAAAATTAAATGTAGTGGGTTTTTTTGTGAAGCATGAGAATGGTCATTTATGTTTTCTTCTCTGCCCCCCCCCAGTCAAGTATCATCATGTGGGCAAATTGCTGAAGGAAGGGGAGGAGCCTACTGAGTACTCAGATGATGAAGAACCAAAAGATGAGAATGCTCGGAAGAATGATTGAAGCAAGCATTCACTGGAAGCATATCTATTTTTGTATTTTGCAAAATCATTTGTAACATTCCAGTCTGTCTTTAAAACATGGTGATTTCAATATTTAGAAAAGTTTTGAACTTGCTGTAAATTTTTTTTGATTACCATCACTGGTGACACTGACAAAATTGTCTTAGAATGCATGATGTTTGTGTCACACATCCAGAAAGTGAGCTGCGGTGCTGTCATGCAAATGTTAATGCTGTTTTTCTTCTATCTGTAGTTAGAACAAGAGGAAATGCAATTTGATTTGTCTGAGAGAGAGCAAAGACTTGGGTGTTTTCACAAATTGATCACAATGGTAAATGTACACAACTGGTCAAAGTGGTAAATGTACTGGGAATGAAGAAGGTTCAACTTCTAGTCACACTGTTCTCTGAAAACAAGCCCATCTTATTCAACTGACTTAACTGCATGATTTCTGTTTTATCTACCTCTAAAGCAAATCTGCAGTGTTCCAAAAGCTATGGTATTGATTTAAGAGAGAAGTTCAGGATCATTTCCTGTGTTTCTGGACTGATTTAACTGTCCTTGGCCTCATGTGGACACTCTCAACATAAACAGTAACTCTCACACACAGTAATTGACAGTTGGGGCTAAAACAGCATCTGATATTCAAAGTAGAACTTTGAAAAAAAAAGCCCTAAGCACATGAAGATCATGGGTCTGGCTTCCCAGTCTTGTTGCTTATAGCAGGCAATGGTTATGTGGTTATTTGACCAAATGTGAAATTTGAGTGGAACATAGAGGGCAGGAACAGGTGTGTGCTTTTCAAAAAGCCTTCACCGTCATCTCTGAAGAATGAGAAAACACTACTACATGGCATTAGCTGAATGATTATTAAAGGAAAATAAATTCCTAAGGTAACAGTTAAATCCTTGTTGTTACAAAATCGTAGTCACTTTGAAAGTAGTAGTCAAGTGTCTAGGTCTTGGATAATGCTCTTTGGTTAATACTAAACCTAGCTTAAGTAGACTCTACAGTTGTATAAATTTGTAAAAGTATATGAACAACTAGTGAGGTTTCAGACTCTTGTAATTGTAGTTAAATAGTCATTGTATTTTCTTGTGAGCTGTATTTAATGGTTTTACCTCAAATCAGAAACAAAATGAAGTGTTTGGGTCAGTTAATAAAAAGGTTTTACCCAGTATAGTGTGCTTTAATATTTTTTATATTTTAATATTTTAACCCTAAGATGGGGGATGGGGTAGTGCTGTACAGTGGCTGTCTTCTAGGCCTGACATGGCTGTTGCACCCAGGAATTCTCAGCAGCTGTGGTTACCTGCTCACCAGCCAAAATTCAAGCACCAACTGAAGAGGAGCTCATAATCCTGCCCCATCTGAGGAGTTCATAATCCTACCCCATCTGAGGGGCTCATAATCCCTCTTTACTTGAGGAGCTCATAATCCCACCCCATCTGAGGGGCTATTGTAGTTGATGACAAATAAGGTGGGAACAGTCAATTTTCTTTGAAGGTGTGGCCACTAGCACAGTATTCATTCTCCAGCACCTGGTACTCACACACATATGGGCAGCACTAATTTAGATGTAGTAGAATATTTGTTTAAGGGACATGTTTGGGAGGGTCCAGGAGAATTGAAGTTCAGATATGGTCATAACACATTGTAATCATGTGTAAAATTCTTGAAAAGATAAAATTTTAATAGTTACATCAGATATAGTCATTTGACTTTAGCTTAAAATTGAGTTTAACTTTTGGGTGTTAGGCTTCTATGTGTACTAAGAGCCATGTAATTCCAGCACCAGGAAACTGAGGCAGGAAGACTGAACAATATTGAGACTTGTCAAATTCTGCCTCTGTGTCAGCTTTCTAAACTGAATTTCAGAACAATGTTATTAAGAACTATTACTATGGAAGGCACTGGGGTTACCAAGTGTTAAGAAAGTTTGGGGGTTTGTGGCAGGAGTATTTGGCTTTTATTTTCCTAAATATTTTTATTATTTGAGAATTCCATACATGCCCTGCACTTCGATCATATCCACACACAGCCCCACTTTACCCCTAACCCTCCCAGACTCACTCTGATCCCTTCCCTACAATATGGCCTCTTTTTTCATAAACAAGTTCAATTTATGCTGCCCATAGGAGAGAAGCCATTAACTAGCCTATGGTCAGCCTGCCTGGGGACATGGGTTGCCTGTTTATTATTCAGAACAAGCATCCATACAGACCTTAATGTTTTAGAAAGAGCTTACGAAACCCAGCAAGGAACATTAACAGCCCAAAAGTACCCAGAGTTAAAGGTACAGTCTATACCTTCATTATATAATACTTTGAAGCAGTTTGCTATTTTATGTACAAATATAATTAACTCTTGAATGTTCAAAGACAAATTATGGGCCTAAGCTTCTTGGACTAAACTCCCCATTCCACATCCATTTATTTTTGGACATTCATAAATTTTAAGTTTCACACACAACTGAGGGAATGAGATGAAATTCCATAGAGTCAGTTTTGCTACCATTTAACAGCAGTGATAAAACATACTGTGCCAAACATGGTGGCACACACCTATAATCCCAGCACTTGGGAGGCTGAAGCAGAAGGATTAGAAGTTCAAAACCAGCCTGGGCTACAAGTGAGACCCTGTCTTGAAAAGATATATTGTGTGTTTATCTTAAAACAGGACATCTATACTAACCACACCCACCATCACCACTAAGGTTCTGGGGTCATCACTTAGGAGGCCGAAAGAAGATAAGAGTCAGAGGACGCAGAAGAATGCTGTGACATGCTACCTTCTGGACATGACATGGCTAGCACTCTCCCATGCACTCAAGCTGCTGTGGTTACCAGGCCAAGGTCAAGACAGTCAAAATCCTAGTATAGATGGTATATATAATCTCCAGGCCCCAGCCTATACTGAGGATCTCTTAGCAGTGGACAGTTGCTTGGGGAGGGGAATCATTCTTTGAGGGTGTGGCCTCTGGTAAGTTTCTCAGGCTCCAGTAGATGGCCCATGCACATATGCACAACACTAACTAGACTTAGTGGGTGATCAAAATAAATAAATAATAAAGACATTAAATTGGCAGGGAGTATATTAGGGAAGAAAACTAGGGGAGATGGAAGAGAAAAGTGGGGGAAGAAAACTAGGGGAGATGGAAGAGAAAAGTGGGGGGTTCACATTAGAACATAGTTCATTGTATACCCGTATGAAATTTTCAAAAATAAGCTTAGATGTACCTAGAGCAGGGTAATTTCGAGTCTAAGTATGATTTAAGTTCATCCAAAATGAAAAACAAACTGGCTTTTAGTTCTATCAACTCTGGCAGAGCCAGCTCCTATCAAAAAGGAGTAGAATAAAAATACTGGAATGGTTTGCAAATGTTACAGTGTGTATCGATCTAGGCAGCACAATGATCAGTCAATAGTCACTATTGTCACTATTGACAATTTTATTTTTAAATATATTAAAGTTAAATATGCATCATTTCTCTAACAATGCAAATAAGCAAAAAGAGCAACATTAGTGCAACATATCAAACTACAGAGAGAAACTTCCCCCCAAAGTGGAATCAATCACCATTTATTCTAAAATCAACATGTTAAACAGTTTTGCAACAAAACACATGGATTTGGTTGTGTTTTCAAATTACCTAGGTTACATGGCTTTCTACCTGAGAAATTCATACAAATGAACAGAGCACATTTACAGACTGTCCCTTACTGGATTAGCACCACATACAAGGAAAGCATACGAAAACCCCTATTTAACTCAAACAACTCAGGCTCCTGTTTGAAAAGACAAAAAAAAGATACGAGAAAATACTTTTCACAACTTAAATAACAACAATATCAAGAAGAAAAGTAGTCGTAACAGTTTGTTCCATTACATTCTTTTCTAAGTCACCGAGTGACAAGCACAAAGTAAGCTATTACGTTTCTTGTAAGGCCTATACCAAAAAGGGGTTGACACAAATCTACAATGCATCACCACAGACAGATACAGAACTCCAGGGGTCGGCAAAAGCGGTATTTTTACTTGTAGGCCCCAGGAGAGCATTCAACAAACAAATCAAACAGGACAAGAGGGCCGCATCAAAATGACTTAGCGCCACACCTAGGACAGGACAAACTGCACATGCTGCTCAACTCTGCAATCTGATTCTTATCTTTGCTACTGAGCAAAGATGCCTAAAATCTCTCAAGAAAATATATCAAACGAGAGAAGAAATTGAGTGGGTTTTGTTTGTTTGAAAACGGTCAACTGCTTTCTAATACAAACCCATAAATACAATGGAATAAAATGTGTTGGGGGGTTGGCCGATTTTTCTTGGAGGAGAATAATATGTTGCCAGAAAACTGTCTGACAAAATTTAAGTTGTTAATAATTTCGAAGGCTACTTTGGGCAAGAGTACTTTGACCACGAATAGTCATGAATAGCCATTGCTAGTCCTCAAAAACAAAACGAGAGTGACCACGGCAACATGGCCTTGAACGGCACTGATGTGGACGATTTCGCCTGGGAGCCTCCAACTGAGGCTGAGACGAAGTCTCATGGGCGACTACCTGCTCCGCGGTTACCGCATGCTGGGCGACACGTGCGCGGACTGCGGGATGATCCTCCTCCAAGATAAGCAGCGAAAATCTACTGCGTGGCTTGTCAGGAGCTCGACTCAGACGTGGATAAAGATAATCCGGCTCTGAACACACAGGCGGCCCTCTCAAGTTCGGGAACATGAGCTCACCTCTGCTACAGAGCCTGCCACGGGCTCTCTGCCCACACCCCTGCCCCCGGGACCCCGCCCAGAGCATTGTGAGGGAACTGTGGCAGGGCTCAAGGCGGCCCAGGGCCTCCTCTTTTTGCTGCACCTTCAAATGCAGATGTGGTGGCTTCCACACAGACAGCCCTCCTGCAGAAGCTAACCTGGGCCTTGGCTGAGCTGGGCTCCAGTGCGTCCTTGGAGACTAGCATACAGCTGTGTGGGCTTATCCGGGCTTGTGCTGAGGTCCTAGCCAGCCTGAAGCAGCTGCAGCACTGAAACCGCTCCTCCAACCCCTGTGCCCCTTAGAAAAACCCTCTAGAAAAGCCAAAAAAAAGAAAGAAACAAACAAACAAACAAAAAAAAAGGCACTCCTCTCATCCCGTTAGCAATCTTTTGAACTGGACAAGTCAAACCTAGCTTTAACAGTAAAACCAAGCACTGGCTTCAAAGTGAGACTGAATACGAGAGACAGCACATTATTCACCTGGTTTTATGTTAGTAATACATGGGGATCTGTTACATTCCTTTCTCAGCTTTTAAGCAGTTGAACAGCTCTCTTCAAATAGGAATACACAGCTTGATCAATGAAACAACCTGTGGCTTTTACTTCAGGCAAATCATACAATTTTGTAACCATTTCAGACACCGTGTTGCTCAAGAGGCAGTGGATGGGCGCACAATGTGAGACACGATAGTAACCCCATCCACAGGCACCCTACCCGCCTCCGCTAGCAGATCCCTTCCTGCTGAATGTCCATTTGAGACTGAAATGAATTGCTGCCCTTCACTGGTTCTGTGGATTCCAAACAACTATTCCTGTTGCAGGCAGTCTCTAATTCTTACTGGTCAATTGCCAGGTCAGGTAGAGCTTTGTTGGGAAAATGAAGGTCAACTAACTGCCCTGAGGTCCTGAACCAATGTAAGGCAGAAAGAGTTGGCCAGGCTTTCTACAGAACACACACTGCACTAAGGGGAATCTACAAATATCTCAATTTAAAAACATATTTAAGAATTTCAAAGCGAGTCGGCAAAAAAGATCAATTGCTTATTTCACATCGTCTACAAATTCTGCACACATACAATTCTTCCACAGCTAGAAAACTATGGACTTCTCTTTTAATTCTTCCTAACTCCATGGCATTGTTAAGGGCAGAGGAGGCACTTGCTACTGTTTTTATAAAAGTCAGTTTGGGGGATATTCAGTGACTTTTTACAAACTGATGTCACCCAACCCTGAGTGAAAGGATTACATAGCCTGAAATAGAATACTGTCATAATTTTTCTTCCCAAGTGCCATTATTGATGCTCCAGGATTTTTTGATATTTCCTTTTGCAAATCCCCCTGATTTTATAAATTCAATCCTGGTGCTTTGCTTTTGTATGGAAAGCTATGGGGTTCATAAAACAAACAAGAAAAATTCTAACAGTCCCATCTATTTAACCATCAATGGGTAATCAGCCCCTTTTAGATTCTTCTTCTTCGAGAGCTGTGAATATATTCATTTCCTTCTGGTGGGTATCCACAAAACTCTAAAGCCATGAAATCTATTATAGGTTCTAGCCTCTGGATCTCTCCTTTATCTAGAATTACTGTGAAGTAAAATTCAGGAACGTTTGTTACCATACATACTGCTTCTGACCAAATCTCAGAACACATGAAAAGATGCCTCTTTGTCCACCACTGCCCTCTTTGAAGATAGATGATGCATGATGTTCTGACAGCAAAAGAACCTTCTTAATGCTAGTCTGCTCCTTTACTGGCACCAAATTAAAGCTTCAAATAAAATCTGTCCTTGGATCATGAAGTTTTGCAATGACATCGCTTCACCAAGCTTCAGAACCTACAGGTTCCTCATTCCCAAAACTTGCGGCATTTCGATTCCCACTTGAAACTTTGGCAAGAGGAACAAGTATGTGCACTTGACCCTCTTCTAGTTCTTGTTCTGTAGTTGCTAACAACATAGCTATATTTGGTTTGAAGTTTTTGTTTGCGTCAGTTGTTTCTTGTAAATAAGGGTGTTCCTGATCAGAGTGGCCATCAGAACATTTTAAAATACAAAGAGCCAGAGTAGCTGTCTCCTAAGTAGCCTCCATACTCAATGTGTTCCTGGTTGTCATCATGACCGACATAATAATGACCAGCATCAAGCATGTAATCTTCAGAACTGTCATATCTTTTAAACCTTCTTATATCCTGGTTATATTCTGACTTCCAAGAGTTCTGCCTTTTTCTGGAAAAGTATCCCAAATAGAAAGCTCTAGCACGCTTTGGTGGCATTAATGGCATATGAAGGGGTCTATATTTCACGTTCTGGCCAAACAGACTGCCAGTAACTCTCCTCCTCTTTCTTGAGATGCTCTCTAATTCATCACTGGAACTGGATTCGTGGTAGTAGCCTTCATCAAACACAGGGTTGGGGTCTATTTTTTCTCTAGTTTTGCCTGTGTTCTTGTCAACTCGAATATAATCACATTCACCCTCAAGCCACGAATATCGCAGTTCATACTTGGACTTTTTGCCTGGTGCCCTGACTCTGTGCCTAGAGTGCTTTTCCTCACTGTCGGGTTTCCACTCTGAATTCAAGGCCTGCTGACTTGACCTAGTTTTCTGCCGGCAAGTCATGATTTTCTCAGTGTCGAGAGGCCTTCGTTCAGGGGAGCTATCATAGATAGCCACGGATCTTTCTTCCTCCTCTTCGTTCACACTAAGGGTTTCAGTGAAGCACTCAGAATCACTACTGATTTCCTCCAAGAAGTCTGCCAATGGCAAACCTACATCTGCTAACCTTAACGATGAAGAAACCGGACTTTTTCTTGCATGGTGAGAATCTTTGACTCTGGGGTTGTGAATCTTTTCCACAGGATAGCTTTCTCCATCATTTGGGGACAGGTGATCTTCAGTTTCACTTGCTATGTCATTGCAATGGATTTTTAATTTCTTAGAAAATTCTTTGGCATAATTGGTCTTCCCTGTGTTTTCTGGCTCGGTCTCGGGATCCTTCATGTACTCCTTTGGCCAGCCCCCATCTTGATCCTGGTCTTTCCCTTCCAGGCTCTCCTCTTCACTCAGACTGGTCGAGTGGCACCTATGCTTTCTCAGATTGACCTGAAATCCATCCCCCTTAGCGTAGACGTCTCTCTGCCACTGACATGTACTTGTTAGGTGACTCGCTTCGAGGCAGAATCGGGCATATTCTGGAGTCTGATAATAGTTTAATAGATAGTCAATAAATTCATCTGTTTCATAGATCTTCTGTTTCCTGCCATGGTTTATCACAATTTGTGTAAAAGAATATGACTCATTAGAACTTCCGTAGTCGTAGTCTTCTTTTCCAAGGGACTGGTCTGGATTTGCTGTACTCTGCAGGGAATTCTGGTCAGAGACCAAACTGTAATCGTACCCATCAGGTACCACTTTTTGAGCTTCCTCTTTTCTGGTTGAGTATCTTACTTGTTTCACTCCAGGGCTATGTGAAGATTTCTGTAACTGGGCTTTAGTTCTTTTCTTCACCTTTTGTTTTGGTTTATTGTCGGACTTGGGAACCTGATAACTTGGCATTTCTTCCTGCAGAGTGCTTAATTCTTCTTCCTCTGGAGGTTTCAATGCAGTCCCTGGGGCGTGTTGCACTTCAGGCTTTGGAATATCAGCCTCCTGAGGATTACACTGCGTAGATCCCTTTAAAGAAAAAAGATTTAATGATCTCTCATGAAAACCCAAAGAGGACCAGCAAGATGGCTCATGAAAACCCAAAGAGGACCAGCAAGATGGCTCAGCAGGTAAAGGTGCCTGTTGCTAAGGCTGACAACCTGAGTTCCAGCCCAGGAACCCACATGTGAGAGGGGAGAGAACTCTCTGATGTTGTCCTCTGACCTCCATACACACACACTGTGGCATGCTGCCCCTCCCCACTCACACACAAAATAAATAAATAAATATAAACAAAACACAGAGAGATTGAAATCTTCCAAAAACTGAGATGGTGTTCCTCTGAAGAAACCCAGATTAGGTCCAAATTAGGAACACTATTGTACTGAGGAAACAGTAGTACATTAAATGTCTTGATCTAATACAAAATGTTTTTAAATACCTTATTTAATGGTCATTAGATAAGAATGACCATTCTTATGACGTGGCATTTAAAGTACCTTGCTCTTTTTATTTGTTCAAAAATCGACAAGTCTATTGTTTTAGGTTTTACAATAGGTGCTAAAGAAACAAAGAGGAATAAGAAATGCTCTGTTGCCCTCACAGAAAACCCTAGCACAGGAAATGACACGTGGGTGAAACATGTCCAACAAGGTCAACTGAACTAATGAATGCCTCTCTGTTTTTTATTGCAATCTTCTGCCCGTGGATTGCAAGTTGAGGATGTCTCAGAGTTGAGCCACCCGGCCTGCCTCACAAAGATGGGAGATGGGGGACCAGAGACAGATCTCAGTGGTGTAACACTTGCACCTTACAAAGAAAAGAAGAGCCAAACGCCAAGTAGATAATATAGCTGTGCCCACTGATTTGCCTGTGGTCAAGTCCAATGATATCTTTTCCGCAGAGCTGAGGAGTAGGTGAACAAAGATGCCTGTAACCCCATCCCCAGGAAGGTTTGTTGCATGGTCCCCCTGATGTCTGTCACACACTAGGGCCCAGCGCCCCACTCTCAATTTGTAATCAGTGTAAGTATTAACAGGTTCCAGAATTAGGTTCCATGCCCATTTAAAGAGGTGGATTCTACAAAAAGAGTCCCACTTGGACATCATTAAGGTAAACTAAAATCCAATCTAGCTGGGCTTGCTATCAATAATCTAAGCGTGAGATTAGTTTTTACTGATCCTGCTTTCACCAAGTTGAGCTATCTATAACAAGCCAGAGATCAACATGGCAAATACGACATGAAGTTCACTCAAAAGCACAGAAGCAGCTGTCATCCTTCCTATTTAAAAACACTGCATGTGGACTGCTACATGGATACTTCCAAAACATTGCTGGCTTCCAGTCCAAGATATCTGTGATTCTGGCTAGCCCTGCAAGCCCATAAAGGGAAAGAAAGATCTTAGAGAGGCGAAAATCTGTGAAGAAGATAACTAATCTGTGAGTTAAAAAATTCCTTACCAGATAGTTCAGGACAAGGCTAATATGAGCCTGACAAGGCTCAAGGTTCTTCTCCCTTTTCATCCAAACCTGTTACAGATGGATGGACGGATAAAGTTAATAGAAGCCCACAGATCTATCGCCCATGCCACACCCACCCTTTGGTTCCCCTGGCATTTCCCCATCATATCCACTAGGAACTTGGAAAAGAAGATGAAGTAGCTTAAGTGTTCTGAATACCATCCTGAAGTTCAGAAACATGAAGTGAGGGCAGAGCTAAGACAGGACTGTTTGAGAGACTGGTTTTGGAAATCCGTGGTTGAGCTTATGTGAGAGCAATTGATTTCAAGGAAACCCCTATGAATGCCACAAGCCTGCCACACAGTTCATTTTAGTGGGACAGTACTTAAAGCCAAAGGTCATGGCTCAGAAAGACCAGTACCTATCAACACTGAAGAGAATAATTGGGAAACATCCTTACCGCAATTTTCTTCAGGAGTACCCGGAGCAAACGAAGGGCCTCAACCCGCCGCTGAGCCAGCAAGTACTTCCTCTCCTCCCACTCCTCCGAAGAGTCCAGCTCCTGAAGAGTCTCAGCCTTGGCTTTCACCTTCTCCTTCCTTTGCCGGTGTCTGTCTCTTTCCTTCAGAGATCGCCTCCTGTCCCTGGCCTTCTTTCTCTTCTCTTGGGTTTTCCTTACTTCATCTTTTCTTTTTCTGAACGACAATTAAGATTCATCATTTGAGCAATAATTATTAGCCACTGGGTCTCACTTCCGTCCCCCCACCCAGAAGAACAAATCATTTAGGCTTCCAGAAACCTATGACTGGTAACCTCAGAACCGAGAATTCACAGTTCATGGTAAAATGATAACAGCCAGAGGCTGGGGAGATAGCTCAATCAGTAATGTGACTGCCTTGTATATACAAGAACCTGAGTTAGCACGGTGGGTACACCTTTAATCCCAGAGAGGGGGAGGTACAGACAAGTAAATCCCTTGGATGCACTGACCAGATAGTCTAACGTATTTGGCAAGTTACAGGTCAGCAAAAATCCTTTCTCAAAGAAACAGGTGGACAGCATCAGAGGAATGACACCTGAGGTCCTCTGGCCTACACACACATGCTCACACATGCGCGCACGCACACACACACACACATGCATGCACATGTTGCATACATGCTTCTGTACAAGCACATATATACAAAAGAAATAAAACACTTGCTCCCTAAAATCCACAAAACATCAAGGGAAAAATACAATATTTTGGCAAAATACAAATGTATAAAGGATACCTTTTGGATAGGGAAGGAAGTGGGGAGGGAGGCAGGCAGAGAGGGAGGGAAGGAGGGAAGAAGGAAAGGAAAGGAAAGGAAAAAGAGCTTTGGCAGTTTTATGCGATGCCATGAAGGATAACAGGCAAAAAAAAATGAACAGCGGGTTCTATTCTGAAGGCAGAAAAGGGGGATATGGTCTGAAACCACAAAACTAGGACAGCAGAAAAGCTCGGAAAAACAGTGTATGAAACCAGTTCACCCAGTTCCCTGGCATGGGGGGGACCTGGAGTCTCAAATACAGTAAGTCCTGATAAAACAGGCATGGTAGTCACAACCACAAGAGAAGGCGACAGTTCTCACGAGCCTTAAGTCCAGGTGGAGGATTGAGTGTGATAGGGATTCCTCCTGAGAGCTCCTACCTTGGAAGGATATAGCCAGGTGTCATCATGAGTGGAGGCCTACCATTTGCGATTAATATGCCATGCTGAGAAGTTCACGCAGGACAAGGCTCAGACTGGGAAGAACATAGTCGTAGGTGGGCCTACCCTTTGTGGCAATGCAAAAAGGCAAAACCCCTAAAGTGAATGCAGATCCAATTAACAACTGGCCTTGACAGATTTAGATTCAACCCCTGTTTGTACAGTATGAAGATAGGAGACTTCAACTTTGATATAAGAGCACCCAAAAAGAAGCTACTCCAATAGGTCACTATTATTTGTTCATTCATTTAGTGTGTATGGATGTTTTGGCGGTATGTTATGTGTGTGCCTGGTGCCATTGAAGGCCAGAAGAGGGTGTTATCATCCCTGGGACTGGAGTTACAGTTAGGAGCTAATGCATGGGTCCTGGGAATTAAACCCATGACATCTGGAACAGCAGTCAGTGCTCTAAACCACTGAGCCATCTCTCCAGTCTCATTTTAAAGTTAACTTTTTGCCATTTTTACTCTAATATTTTACATATATATTTCTTCTCAAAGAAAAGAGAGCCTATAGAAGAAAAGCTCTTTCCAGGCATGTATCCAAAGGAGTTAACATACAGAATATATGAAGAACTTTAAAAATTAACCATCAAAAATCAAATTATCCAGTTAATACGTGAACAAATGAATGAATAGACAATTCCCAAAAGGAGGATAAATGGAAAACAGATATATGAAACAACATGTAATAGCCATCATCATGCAAATCAAAACCACACTAAGAAGGGGATAAAGAGATGGCTGAGCAGATAAGAGCACTCGCTGCTCTAGCAACAGATCCAGGTTCAGTTCCCCACACCCACATGACAGCTCACAAGGGTCTGTAACTGTAGCTCAAGAGGTCCTGATGTCCTTTTTGGCCTCCACAGGTACTATGCACACACATAGTATATATACATACATGTTGTCAAACACACACACATAAAAATAAATGCATCTTAAAACTACACTAAGATGCTATTTCACCTCTGTCAGAATGGGTGTTACACAGAAAACAAATAACAGATGCTAGAGAGGATACAGGGACTAAAGGAACCCTAAAATTAAAGTGAGACTCTCGTGAAACTGTGGGAAGAAACCAAGAGAAATTACCTGCATCAGGATTTAGCCAATGAACAAAGGATTATTTATCTAAAGGGGATCTGTGGCCTGGAATTAGAGAAAGAATAAGTATCTTGAAGCGACTGAAGCTCTGGCCAAATTTCCTGGATGTGACAATCAAAAACATGAGAGACATATAGAATGGTGTCCTTGATATTTTTAAAAATGGTATGATTGACATAAAACAGAAGGGGCCAGAAGGTTAAGAAATGGGTTATCAGAGCCCTATAAAGCTGGTATCTGTCTTTCCTTAGCAGAGTTTGGCAATGGTCTAGCTAGACAAATATTCAGCTAGTCTTGAGCTCTAACTAATGCTAAGATTGAAGAAAGAAAATGGAAATGCCTCAAATTCACAGTAAGAATTCTAGTCAACAAGAAACGTGGTTCCAACAAATTCATTATTCTGGGTTACTTTGATTCTTGATCATTTTAGAGAAAGAAAGTTTTCCAAGAACTATGTTTTTTTATTTTAAATTGGTAGGTTTGGGGGCTGGAGAGATGGCTCAGCGGTTAAGAGCATTGCCTGTTCTTCCAAAG
>LOJH01001368.1:1393-16923 GCA_001685095.1 Ellobius talpinus
ACCAGGCTGGCCTTAAACTCACAGAGATCCGCCTGCCTCTGCCTCCCGAGTGCTAGGATTAAAGGCGCGCGTGCCACCACCACCTGGCTTTTTTTTTTTTGGTACTGTAATGATTTATTTTTCATAGGATCAACAATCTACTAAAGCCACTGGGCTGAAAGTGCGGTGATGTGTGATGGCACCATTTGGTGAAAGTGTGGTGATGGCAACGTCTGGTCAAAGTGTGGTGATGGCACCATCTGGTCAAAGTGTGGTGATGGCACCGTCTGGTCAAAGTGTGGTGATGGCACCGTCTGATCAAAGTGTGGTGATGGCACCGTCTGGCGACACAAACACAGGAGTCTGAGAAGAAGACAGCTGAATGGAAAGTGGCAGAGGAGAAGAAAGTCATGGAGATCTAGGAGCGGAGGCACCAAAGACTGTGAAATGCAGACTGCGCTCCTGAGACCTACAATATGCCATCAAGATTCTTTAAAAAGGTGTAATTCCAAGGGACAAAGAAAACAGGAGGAGCGTGGCAGCAACAAGACCCAGAAGGTGCAATATTCAGGGGCAACTGACAGACTGAGCACATGACAAAAACAAATGCTAAGAACTGCTGGTGGACGGGTGGCAACCCCACTTCACACTGTGGATTACTAGAGAGACTCACACACCGTGAAGGAGTGGGCAGTGGGCTCAGGTCTGTTTAGGAAGCAGTTGTCCAGCTTATGCCCAGGACCCCACTCTATCCAGGTTTCCATGGGAAGAAGACAGTGGCATGTAGATTAGAGACTGCTGTACACAGCAGTGGGCAGTGAACCACACCAAGAACAGCCCGAGACAACCACACAGAGACCTGTGTCCCACTTAGGGGAGGATGTGGCAGCCACTCACACTCCCCAGACAGCAGATCAGAGAATTTGGTTTCTAAGGAAAGAGGTTAAGACTCTGAGCCCAAAGATTCCCTAACCAAACCAAGCCTGATGCTATCCAGGAAAAGGGCCATGCACAGATGTCTCCTCACATTGTGACCGACAGTAGTCCTCAAGGCCTTGAGTGGATGGGCAAGAGATAGCTCATATCTGAGACGCGTGTGATATAAAAGGAAGGGGGAGAAACTCACATGGGGATACTGGGATCCTAAAGGGAAGCAGAGAACACTGGGAAAACTACCACCAGCAGCTTAGTGCACTAAGGAACATGACTACAGGGTTGCTTGGGAATTTAACGTGAAGGAGAAATGGAAAACAGCAGGAGGCTGAGGTGAGGAAATAGCCAGGAAAGAACAGAAAGAAATGGAAAGTAGGGTGGTGGCGGCATACTCCTTAAATCTCAGCACTCAGGAGGCAGAAAGGCACGCCAATCTCTGTGAGTTGGAGGCCAGCCAGGCTACAAAGCTACGCAGAAAAACCTGTCTCAAAAAAAAAAAGAAAAAAAGAAAAAGGAAATGGAAAGCAGCAGGCAAAAATTAAGAAAACAAGATGAGAGTTTTGTGACTTAAAAACAGAAAAGACTGGGCACCAAAGAGATCAAAGAAACGATAGGACGTCTGAGAATTAAAACTTGCAAAGAGCATTCTTTGGTCCTGTTCCAGGAATGTCAAAGCACAGGAACAAAAAGGGTCCTGATGCCCACTGAGGACAGACAAAAGGCACTGACAAACAATGGTGACTTAGGCACAGTGAAAGCATTCCAAGGGAGGCTGGCTGTGATTCCCATCCCATCTGTTAGCAACCAGGAGGCAGAGGCAGGAAGATGAGAAGTCCAAGGTTATCCTTGCCTATAGCAGGCTGAGACAGTGTGTCAGACAAAATGAAACAAATAACAGAATTCTAAGCAAAAATTACTTCCATCTCAGAACTCCATACCCAGCTTAGCTATCAATCAAACCTTAGGGAAGGTAAATATATTTTCAGGCACACACAGCTTAAGGTTGTTTCCTCTACAGGACTTTTAATGAGAAGATTATTCTACCCAAAGAGAGTAAAGCAGAGAAGGAAGATAACAACAGATGAAGAACCACCAATCCAAAGGGAACTTGGCAGAGGTCTTGCAAGCTGCCCAAGAAATTACCTTTATACAGTTGCTGCTGTGTGTTGAATTCAACAACCAGGGCAGAGACATGATAGCCCTGTACTGCTTGATGGTGGGGATAGAGCCTGGGGAATGTGTCATTAAATATCTACAGTGTTAGTGCGCTGACCTAGATGGCACAGGACCACTACTTGATGTGACCTGGAGTAAACATGAAGTATAGAGTTTCTGCCAAGATAACATGGCCCAAATCCTGCTGTTAGTTAGTAAATAGGCATGAAAGCTTAAGGATAAAGTGTATATTAGATGCATAAACCAGGCCTGGACGTCTTGTCTTGAGGTTGTGATAGTTAATCCTCATCATCACATGGACTGGATTTGGAATCAACCAGATGACACCTCTGAGTGTGTTTGGGAAGATGTTTTCACAGTGGTTTAACGGATGAGAGGAGACCCATCTAGAATGCAGGCAGGTATCATCCCATGGGATGGGGTCTCAGATAGAAGAAAGAGGATAATGTAAGCAGAGAGTCAGCCTTCATCTCTCTCTGCTCCCTGACTGTAATATCACATGACCGGCTGCCAGGCACATCTGCTGCAGTGTCTTCCCCACAAGAGGCTGAACCCTCAAACAGTGAGATAAAATAACTCTTCCTTTTCGAAGTGGATTTTGTGGGTCAGCTATTTGGCTACAGCAATGAAAAAAGCAGCTAAGATGGTGGGAGCATGCTTCCTTAGCATGTGGCATGTCCCACTGTTCAAAGACAAAGTCCCCAAACAGGAAACAAAAGCAACAACTATACAAAATTAATTCACCATAAATAGAATGTTGATTATGTTTACAACCTATTGGAGCTCTGTGTCTTTGACTGGACGGTATTATGTGGCACCCAACTGCATTATGAACAGCACAGAAAAGGCCAGGCAAACAGAAATTAAGGCAATCATTAACTCCAGAGAAAACAGATGGTGGAAAGGAAAGAAGTACTCATGCTATACTTGATGGTTCAGTCGTTATCTGTTTACGTAGTGTAATAGCGCCTGTACTAACAATGACCTAACTAGAACTTCAATACATCCTGGGAGACTGGGAAGTATGTGTGAAAGCAGGAATCTTTTCTAGCCACAGCCAAAGCCCTAGTTTGGAATTAAAAAGGAAGGAAATAGTAGGCAAGTCGCTTAGAGGTGCAGAGGCACAAACCTGTACAAGAATTGAAACCATCTGTGTATGAGCAGAACTGGGGAGAACAGGCTCTCATTGTCTGTGGGTTCTGTATCTTTGGGTTCAACTAACACAGGACAGAAAACACTAAGCACACAAAACAATTCTTCACCTGTACTGTGTGCAGATTTTCATTCTGTCACCTTATTCACTGTCAACCTGACAGGATCTAGAAGTGCCCAGGAAAAAACACCTCTGGGTATGTCTGTGAGGAGTTTCTAGGTAGGGCTAATTAAGGTGGGGAAAATACACCCTAAATGCAGGTGGCATCGTTCCATGGAGAAAGAGAGCTGAGCATAGAAATTCACCTGACAGTGCTTCAGGGTAAACAGCTGTCTCACATTCCTGATGACTTTCCTGCCATGATGAAGCATAACATCAAACTGTGAGCCAAAAACAAGCTCTCTTCCTTAAATTGCCTTTGTTCCACATTTTGTCATAGTAGTAGACAAAAATGTAACTAATACATCCTCTAAAGATAGCAGTATAAGCAGCTGGGTGGTGGTGGTAAATGTCTTTAATCCTAGCCCTTGGGAGGCACAGACAGGCAGATCTTGTGAGTTTGAGACCAGCCTGGTCTTCAGAGCAAGTTCCAGGATAGCCAGGGCAACACAGAGAAACTGTCTCAAAAACTCAAAAAAAAACACAGTATAGCAAAAGAAAGAAAAAATACAAAGAATATAACAACTATTTACACAGAACCCATACAATACTAAGATGAAAATATATGACAGATTATACGTGAGTCCTATGCTGCTGTATGTGAGGGTCTTGGGCATCATGGATGTTTGAGGATCTGGGACCAATTCCCTACAATACAAAGGGTCTTAAAGCACAGGCACAACAAGGCCACTGAATTTAACAGACGTTATAACCAGACAATGGTGCATGTATCGGTGAGTCCAACAAATCACCTACTTTTGGTGCATTCCCAGCTTTGAGGGACCTCACGAGCTCCCCTTGAGCTGCTATGCTGTTGAACAGTTCCAGTGGAGAGGTACAGGACTTGCCACTGGGCATGTCTGCCATCTTCTAGGATCTAGGCCTGCAGCTGGCTAGTGAGCAGAGGTGTTCAGCAGTTCAGACAAGACTCTGAGGAGAAAAAAATGAAATGGGATTGAGGGTGGAGAGCCATGAACAGATTACTGCAGCTGTATTTCCTTCCCAGAACTCAGTCTTTCTTCCAGAAAAATGTGGAAACTGTTGAACTGTAACAGAATATTAATGTAAAGAGATAAGGAGAAATTGGGCTCATGAAAAGAAGCATCAGTGCTGACATTAAGAACCAAATGCATTACTGGAGGTACCAACTTGAGGTCAGCAAAGAAGGGCCCCCTTGGTAAACAGTAAGTTGGCACATAGTGATATCTGTTCACACTGAGTGCCCAGGAGAGGAAGTCATGTTTGCTCAGAGTACCAATGCACTTTAGTAAGGCTGTGTTCACCAGAAAGAAAGACATGTTGTAAAGTATCGTTTGTTCTTTATCTTTACTGCCTTGAGAACAAACTCGCAGGCCTTTGTAGACATAAACATAGTAATGTTCCACAAGGCTTTCGGTGGACCCGCCGCTGTGTTCTCACAGCAAGGTCCAGGTGGAGGACAAGAGCTCTAGAGCAGTAAGGATCCTGACTCTAGCCACCCAGCTGCCTCACTGAAGGCTGGAAAGGTGTGTCTGCGACATCTTGCTAGCACTCATTATTTTTATTGACACTGAAAGGGTGGCGAGTGGGCCATCTGGAGCCCCTTTTGGGTTTCTATAGATAAGAAAGATAGTCACTTTCTTATCTATAAAATGATAACTCTATGAACTTTTAACTTAACGATAGGCCTTTTATAGAAATTAAAGTTAAAAAAAACCAATGCAGGAACACACTGTAAATTGTAAGATATAAGTGACTTCTGGTCTTGTTATTCCTGGGTTTGGGAGTGAGGGCTCTGGAGATTCACCCAACTCAGGTTTACCTGACTTACCTTAACCTTAGAGGAGCCACAGGCTGTGTTGGACCACTAACTCCAAGTGCCCTGATTGTCATCATACCCTGGTTTAAATTCTTCTATGCACCAAGTCACCTGAACCTCACCAGAATCTTGTGACAGATCTGTCTTCCTAGCTCATGGATACAGAAGTTCATGACTACGGAGGAGTGTCCTGTGTGACAATATTACTGAGGACACACAAACAAATGTCTCCTCATCTCTGAGAAGGGACCTGAGTAAGGACACTACCAAAGTGGTGAACCAGTGAGTGTTGTGCCCCCATTCCTACTCTGAACCAATGAGTTTCCCTGGGTGATGACTCAACTACAGCTATATCACCAAGACCCACCCAGTGCAGCATGGAGGATGGCTCAAGGAAACCAGTCACTTGGAGTGCTCAGAGCCTCTTCTAGGCCGCAGAGCTCCTCCCAGAGCATCTCAGCAGTCCTTACTTGAATGCTTGAGGGAGGGGAGGGACCTAGGGAGTCTGGTTCGAGTCAGGGATTTCCTGAAGCTATTTAAGCTGTTTACTGTGCTTCCCTTAACCTGCAGGACTTTTACCCCCCTCTTAGAACACACTGTTGTTTCACCACCCTGTCAACATCCAGAGTCACAACGAGCTTCCCTGCAGGATGAAGATTTCATCTGGAGGAAACAGCTACAGAAGGGATATGTCTGAGACAAGCTAGGGTGGTCTCAGCCACTGTCCTCCACCTACTCACCTCTCGGAGCCAGATTACAGTGGAGATGTTTGTATTTGTCTACTTGTTATCTTCATACAAGTTCATCAACTCATAATACCAAAGCCATGATGGGACAAGGACCATTGAGAATCATCTCACCTGATTCCTAAGGGAAGTCTGGTGAGAGACTGACTTGGATAGCAAGGTCTGGTAGCCCAGGGAGGAGGCATGTAGAAGCCAGGGAGTAAGGAGAAACTCCTGGACCCTGCTTTTCTCTGAGTATATTTGCCTGGGTCAGATAATAATGAATGCAATGAAAATGACTTCTAGACACAAAGGGTCAAGTGATATCCCGTTTGCAATTTCCCAGTGTACTGGAAGAGCAAGCTGTAACTGTACATCCTGTTAGCTTAGGGATGCCACAAGTATCTGCCTGAGGTTCAAATCCAGAGCCCATCCCAGTCATAGGCCCTGAGTCCCCACTGCTCGTCCAGTCTAGGATGTCTCCTCCTCCTTGGTTTGGCCTCTGCTATCTTTGAGACTCAACCTCAGTTTTTCATAGCCTTTCCCAACTCCCGAAGCCTTGGGCCGTTCCCACCCTATGTCCCTGGAACATTCTCTCGTTCTACCTTTATTATATCACTTCCTCTGCTGTTGAGTTAGCTGAATCTTCAGTACAGTGAGGGTGTGCACCAGCTTCATGATCACGTATTTCTAGTATCTGCTATGAATGACTCTCCAAAACCAGTAAGTTCAACCTTTTCCTCTAGACTCTTCTTTTACATCATCTTTGTTAAGTGTGGCTTCTAGCTGGGCATGGGAGTATATACCTCCAATTCTAGCTGAGTAGGGGGACTGTGGTAAATTTTAGACTAGCCTGGGTTATATAAATAAGACCCCGTTGCAACCCATCCCCCAAATCCTCCAAAACCAGCAAACACAGATATCAGTGTTCATTCTCGTTGATGGCTGAGTTAGTCAGAAACCAACACTAGTTTAGTGTTCCGGCACTGAGTCCTGTCCTCTGAGCTCCGGGGAGAGCCAGGCAGACCAGCTGGGGTCTCCTCCAGGTCTTAGGCTTGTAGTTTGGCTTCTTTGCCCACTGTAAAATCTGCCCTGTCCTAGTTACCCCTGGACTTCTCTCTGCTTAGCTTGCTCCTCCACAAAATGAGGGGCTCTGCAAAGACTACAGTCAGTCATAGTCACAACTCCATTCAAGCACTAGAAAAAAAGAGAACGAGTGAGTGAGCCTGGGACAGCTAGCCTCTTCCCACTAGTGCAATCAATTAGGGGAACTAGACCTGCATTCAGGCTCCATGTTGTATGGGAACACCTAAATATTAGAATTATGACTTGGAAGAGGCACATAAACTAAATCTGATGGAGGGAACAACAGGTAAGATCTCTGCTCTCCTGACCACAGGCATTCACTCATGCATGATCACTTTTTTTAAAAGATTTATTTATTAATTATGTATACAGCATCTGTCTGCATGTGTCCCTGCAGGCCGGAAGAGGGCACCAGATCTCATTACTGATGGTTGTGAGGCACCATGTGGTTTCTGGGAATTGAACTCAGGACCTCTGGAAAAACAAGAACAGTCAGCGTTCTTAACCTCTGAGCCATCTCTCAGCCCCGCATGATCACTTTTAAATCTTGTGTGTAAGTACATGAGGGAAAGAGAGAGGGAGAGATCAAGAGGAAATTTCTTGAGTGAATGCTCTAGGAATAACTGAGACAAAGAAAACAGCTACCCTTTTCCTTACTTCACGCCATTATGCACTTACCTGTGTATTGTGTGAAGAGCTCTTGCCGTCCTTCATATCTATTTTTATCAACTTTTAGAATCAAGCTTAACTTTTTAGCCTGGAGTTCTTGAACCTTGAAGTATATCAACATTTGCATAATCATTGATGTACACAGGTTTAAGCAGTGTTCAATACTTTATGAAGTTGAACACAGGTTCAATGACTTTATGAAGGAGTCGATATACCCCAAAAGGCTAATGATCACTGCTTCTAAGGCTTACCATATCAACTTCAGATGAGAAGTTTTGTCTCTCTTAAGGATATGCTCTTTTATCTAACTACTGACCCAATATGGAAGAAAGAAAAGGCGTTATAATCAGGAAGTGATCTATTATCCCCTGTAAAAAAAAAAAAAAAGTACCGGGATTGTAAAAAGTCCAACTGCCCAACCCAGAGGAACCTCAGTAAGCCTTTGATGAGAAACCCACAAAGGTTCCTCCACCCCAACTTCCCCCTTTTAGGAATTAAATCTACCACTCATTTGGAAAGATGTCATTGTTCTGCATGAATGCTGTGGGCTCTTAAAGAAAGTGGGCACAGTATAGTGTAAGCATACAGAATGAGAAGAACTTGGACAGTCGCAAAACCCACACAGGTAGGATCCACAGAATCTGTAGCCTGGGGGAAGAGGGTAGCAAGATTTTAGGGGCAGCTTGTAAAAGGGGGTAGCCTATGAAAGTTCCTAGATAGCTTGGGACTGTGGCCTCAAACAGTAGGTAACAATAGCTTCCGATTGACACGATCCCAGAAGACAAAACCTCTTTAGAGCAAGCAGTTTTTTACACTCTTAAACTTGGGGATAGATGATGGTCTAGTCAATAAAAGGTTATTTCCCCATACAAAGGCAATAGGGATAGATCCCAGAGCTGGGAACATGCCAAATATCAACTGAACTACATGCCTAGCCCCATGAATACTACTTTGAAAGAAAAAGACACTAATTTACAAAGGCTTACCACAATAAGACTGCCAATGTATTCCGACACTGACCCCTGAAGAAGGCTAAATCAGCCAAAATCTCTGAAGTTGCTGAAGGGCAAGCTCTGACTGTAAACAGGCCACTGGGCACCCACTACATCTACTCCTCTAAAACAGGGAGTCACCTGAAATAAACACACAACATCCCAATCCTGACCTTCTCAAGTCTTCAGCGCTTTCATATAAGGCAGGCGGAAAACTAAACCCCATTAGAACAGAAAAGAAGCTCCAAGCCTAGCTAAGATGGCAATACATACCCTGGCTGTGGACTCAGTGGCCGCTGGACACAAGGGACAGCGGAGCAGATGAGAATCAGCAGGCAGGGTGGAGGTCTTTAATACTCTCCCTCTTTTCCTTCAGTTTCTCTTTTTAGAAGAGTCTATTGTCTTTCTTTCCTGCTTGCCCCACCCTTTCAGTTTCACTTACTTAGGGTTTCTCAGAAATCACTCAGGTTCTCAGAACATTTTAGCCATTTGATCACCTTTCTTAATGAGCAAGTCCAGCCAGTGGCTGGTTGGGCTGGGGGAGGAGGAGGTTGAGACCAATCAAACTCTTAAAACCCCGAGTTACTTGCCATTGCATCAGCTGTCCCGTCTTCAAGTTGACCGCCATGTGACCTCCCCACCCCTCTTTCTCCCCGCACCCCCCCACGCCTACAGCATCATTGTTATTGCGTGTACCGTAGAGACAATGGGGAGGGCAGGTCAGCCTGTACCTTCTCTGAGGCAGTCCTGTTCTGAAGCGGTGCGCTGCAGCGGAAAGATAGGTCAGAGAGAGCAGGCTTTTGATGTTGAGCGTAAGATTGCTTTCAAACCGTGGGCAAGTAGTGTTACTTCTCTGCTTCTCCCTAGGATTCCTCGTCTGTGAAATGGTTACCAGGAACCTTCCTAATACTTTGTGGAGGGGACTGATGGCGACCCTACAGGGCAAAGCCCCAGGCGGTGGAAAACGATGAGAGCAAGCACCCATGGTGGGCGGCGCCGCCGCAGACTCCCCGCCCCTGGCGGTGCCGGTGCCCATAGAACAGTGTGCCCGGTTCGGAGCTGGGTCCTCAGGGCTCAGTGCGCGGGCGGTAGCCCGAGACCCCGGCGCCACCTCGCGGTCCCTCCCTCACTCCCAAAGCGGCGGCTGCCCTCTTCTCACTTACCGGCCCTTGCTGGGACCCACCAGTCAGCACCGCTGGTTCAGCCACCGGTACATCCAGGGCGTTGGTGGAAACCCCATCCGGCCGGAACAACTTCCGGTCCTGGCATGCCACCATTGGCTGGCCATCCAGGGGCAGGACCCGTCTCTGATTGGCTGAGGTCCCTGGAGTCGTGGTGGAACGCGACTGGGCGGCCCAAGCGCAGGCCGGACCGCTGTAGAGGTGGACCGAGTGCTTCTGTGTGTGTGGTGAGCCGCGGGCACGGGCGGGAGGGGGCCGGGACCTGGTGGCCGCGTGTTTCCCGCCTCATAGTGCCAGGTTCAGAGTGCCGCACGCCTTCCATTTCTGTCCATTTCTTTCTAGAGTGCTCTGAACTCTACCCATTACTGTTGACAGTTTGGCTAACTTCTCTTCATCCTTCAAAACCCGTGTCTGGTGGTATCTTTTTGTTTCCCCTCTGGATCTGTGGCTACTGGGGCAAGATCCGAGCTTAATTTCCCGTCCACATCAAATCCAACGTAGAGCTAAACACAGAGTAGGTGACAAGGAAGTGCTTGTTGAGCAGGAAAATCCCGCCTCTCTTTAACTTCTTCAGCACCCTGGCCCACCGGCTGTCAGACTACAAATCCATCTAGGTGGAGGGTTCTTGGACAATGAACGAATCACACAGGACACCCTGCCCCACATGTCTGTGCTCCCTTTAGCTTTTTAATTTTTTTCCGTCCTCATTACCTTCCCCCCACATTTAGCCTCTTCCTCTTGGTTTTCAACACACCCCCTTTCCCATGACATCCTTTGAACTTGGGTACAAAATGGCAGCCATCACCTTCTAAACTGTGTGCATTTCCCTCAGCTTTCAGCCTTCTCCCATCACGCGTGTTTTCTTGACTCACCCTTGACTCGTTATTGGTTCTATTGTTTAGACTCAAGTACTGTGATCACTGGTTCTCAGCTTCGTCAGTGTCACCGCACAGGTGTATTCTCTCTGAGGTTCGTCTAGGCTCCATAAGATCATGCAGTCCTGGGCCCAGCTGCTCTGCTCTTCTCTTCCGTTTCTCCTTTTGAGTTCACATACCATAGCCTCTGGATCACGCATGGAGTGGGGGATGTGCTTGTCTCTCCCTCTGGCTTGTGGGTGTGCTGAGTGAAGGTCATGTACTGTTTTGCCTATTGTTGCAGTTGTTGAATGAGTGAATGAGATCTACCTGTGATGAGAGTGCCTCAGGAGTCCAGCCTCTTGCCATTCAGATATTTTCCATGCCCTGTGGAGCTGATGGGCTACTCTGTCCTCTGATCTGCCATATTCCTCTCTTGTAAGTCAACCCTTCAGATAACTGTGTGGCTCGAAATCCAGGCTTGTGACTGAGCTCTATTTAGTCTGATCGTGGGAATCTGATGGGTTCCATTTGACAGGTGGGGACAAGGAGTTTGGCCTCAGATCCCTGCTGAGTATGTAGAAATTAAATTATTTGCAGAGCATGGTTTCATCTGTGTGTAATTAGTCCCCAGTGTGCTCTTGGTTCAGTTGGAGACTGGCTGACTGCTTTTAGAAGTCCTTTTTAGAAGATGACTTTAAATGTGGACATTGATACTGGCCTGGATTCAGCTCCTGGTAGGAACAATAACTACAGGCATTAACCGATGAACAGACTTGTGTGGCAGTGAGGTTCTTAGATAAATAGTGCCATTAGAGGGACAGATGTGGAAGGGTTTGAGTGGGATATTGAAACCTAGTGTATGACCTGACATTGTGATTCTATCACTCAGAAGGCTGAGGCAGGAGGATTATGAGACTAAGACCAGCCTGACTTATCTAGTGAAAGTGTGTCTTAACAGTTTGGGGTCAGAGAGGCCCAGCTGTTAAGAGCATTTACTTTGAAATCATGAGGACCAAAGTTTGGATCCCAGCACCCATGTTAACAAACTAGTGATTACACACTTGCCTGTAACCCAACCTCTAAGAGGTCAGAGACAGGAGGACCATGCCTCAGAAGAATAGATGGAAAACAATGGAGGAGACACGGATGCCTTGTTCTGGTCTTCTCATGTGCAGAAGCACAGGTTTGCACACTTCCATAGTTATGCACAAATGCACAGATGCACAAATAAGTATAAAACGCAAAACATGAGGCTAGCTGGGTTTTCTTTCATCAGGGATGTTGGTCCAAGGCCCAGGCTTGCCCCCTGTTCCACCATGCCCTCTACTGGCTATGATATGTTTAGTACCCTTATTTTCTTACTGTCCTTTCTATTCTCTTCATGATATTAAAATACTGAATTAAAATACCAAACTACCTCTTACTCAGAACTAGCCAATAACAATTTGTGATGGCTCAGAATTCCAGGAAGAATTTTTAAAAGGAAATTCATTACTGTATGAATGTCTCATTTGGGGTGAGACACAGTTGTGGATGCCATGACCAAAACTGTTCTTGCCACACTTGGGTAGGTAGCCTGGTGCCTTAGGATCCAACCCTGGGCTTTGGCATGCCAGGTAGGTGCTCTTACTATTGCTCTGCATCTCCAAAACCTTGTTTTCTCTCAGTTTTTCCTTTGATTGTTTTTAAAGATAGGGTGTTGCTATATATTCTAGGATAGCCTTGAAATAATAATTCCCCTGCTTCAGCTTCATGAGTGCTGGACTCACAGGAGGGTGTCACCATACCTAGATCATTGTTGTTGTCTTCTTTCTTCACTTTCTCCTCCTTTTCTGCTTTGCAAAGAAGAGGCAAATCCAGAACCTTGCATGTGTTAGCAAGTGTTCTGCTAGCAAGCTTCATCCCCAGCCCCACATAGGTTCCCATTAAAGAAATTGTGTGTTCTAAGTATGTCTATTGGAAACTGGAAACCATTTATTTTTAAAAATTGCTTAGGTTTTTAAAAATATATTACGTTATGTTGAAATTAGGGCGAACATACCATCTCCCCATGTCATCTCCCTAACATCCATCTATCTTTCCTTCCTCCCTCCCTTTCTTCTTGCCTTCCTTCCTTTTTTAACATTAATTTAGTTATAAGGTTCAGCAATGGCATGCACATCAAGGCACACATGTTGAGGTCAGAGGACAACTTTCATGAGTTGATTTTTCTCTTTCCACCATGTAGGTTCCAGGAATCAAACTCAGGTCTTTAAGCTTGGCAGCTTAAAGCACATTTAACACACTTTAGTCATCTTGCTGGCCCAAAATATCACTTATTTTTAATTTTTCCTTTTTTTAAAAAAAGGCATGCTTTCTATTTTTAATTGTGTGTGTTTTTGCATATATGTCAGTGTGTGAGTGTGTACATGAGTGTGGGTAGTCGTGGAGATCAGAGCAGGGTGTTGGGTCCTTAGGAACTGGGGCTACCTGTGGAACTGTGTTTGATCCTCTGGAAGAGCCATCTCCTACCTCAGAATCATGTCTTTATGTTGGAGTATCTGAAATCCTTTCTTTTGGCTCTTTTGAAAGTGCAGCCTTTGTTTTTTATGTGTTCATGTTAGTGGAGTTTGAAGTCATAGATTTTCAAAGTGACATTCCTGCTCTGAAGTACAGAACTATTTTCCCATTCACAGTTGCTGACTCTTGACCTTTTTTAGTTCTAGGAAGTCACCTTTGTGTGTCTGCATGGCCTCGCTGGTGGCATATGATGATTCTGACTCAGAGACTGAGACCCAGCCAGCCAGAACTGTGAACCCTGAAGGTCAGATGGATGATGCCTCTGGTGTGACTAGACCTTCTGGAATGGGTTTTGTATCTGGTACAGTGGATGTGACAAAAGAGGGGGTACAACACACAGGGCACAGTCCTTATAAAGACCCGTGGGACCAACGTCTGCCACTGGCTCGGATCTGGAGAAGTCACCCAGGATCTTGTCCCAGCCAGAGGCTACAGTGGCCCTCAAAGGACCCTGATACCACCTTCCCCACCAGTGAGCCTCCTCGTCCTTTGTGGCTGAACCGAGCTCCAGCCAGCCATGTGCCCTTGGCAGCTGCCTGCTTAAAGCCAGTAAAACCTGCTTGGGATGCCCTCCATTCACCTTCTCAGACTCAAAGCAAAGTTGAAAGCACTGCTAGAAATGCCAGCTCTTTTCAGAGGAAAAGGGGTGAGGACTGTGTGGTTCCCTATACTCCCAAGAGACTGAGGCAGCTGCAGGCACTGAATCCAGAAGCTGGTGGGGGCAAAGATCTAGAGCCTCCAGGACCCCCTGCGGGGTGTGCCCCAGCCCCCCTCTCTGTGGCTCCCACTGTGTCTGAGTTCATCCAGCCATATTTGAACAGTCAGTACAGAGAGACAAAGGTCCCCAAGAAAGTGCTTTTCCATCTGCGAGGCCACAGGGGCCCTGTCAACAGTATTCAGTGGTGTCCAGTCTTTTGTAAAAGCCACATGCTTCTCTCTGCTTCCATGGATAAAACCTTCAAGGTAAGGTGAGGGAAAACAGCCCGCAGTGGCTCTCTTCCTGGGACGTTGTTGTGATTAGAGCCAGGCGGTGGTTGGGACAGTGGCTTTGGAAATATCTGTAGTTCACTTTGGTCCATTTGAGAGTCCTCTGTGCTTTGCCTCAGATCTCTGGTTTTTCCTGCCCCATCCTTTTCCTTTCCCAAGGCTGCCTTGCCATAGCACCACAGTGTTGCAATAAATTACAGTATGCCCAGATGATAAACATCTTACTTCATTTTATAATAACCCATTATTTTAGCCCAAGTATGCCATAGTTCATTCCTTTTCTGTTTTGGGCATTTCATCACCCTTCAGTGGCACATTCCCATGAACCATGCTGCTGCAAGCATGCTGCTGCTTACGTACCCCCCTGCCAGACCCTGGTCCGCATAGCAGCAGGCCAGGCTTAACCTGAAGACAGGCAACCCCTACTCAGGAGTAGCTGAAGTAGAAGAAGCACATCTTCCTATGTGCTCACAGCCCTGAATATTGTTTCTTTTAATCTTTTACTCATAAACTATGATGCTTCATTTTGTTTCACCTTGAACCCTGGTACGGAATTATCAGCACTTGAGTTTTGATAATCTAACTTGGGAGACTTATTTATTTATTGAGACAGAGTTTCTTTGGTAGCCTTAGGCTGTTCTAGAACTAGCTCTGTGGATCAGACTGGCCTTGAACTCACAGAGATTCTCCTGCCTCTGTCTCCTAAGAGCTGGGATTAATGGCATGTGCCACTGCCTCCCAGCCTATTTATTTATTGATTGATTGTTTGATTGATTGATACAGGGTCTCTCTATGTAGCTCTGGCTGTCTTGGAACTAACTATGTAGACAAGGCTGACCTTGAATTCAATCATGCTGTGTTTAAAAGGCATGCATCACCACACCCAGCTACCTTTGGAGATCTTTAAATCAAACAACAACTAACACGTCTGGGGAAATGGCTTGGTTAGTAAAATGCTTGCCTTATAAGTATGAAGATTTGAGTTTGAATCCCCAGAATACAAGTAAAAAGTTTGGCAGGGTGATGTGCACCAGGTGGAGCCTTGGAAGTTAAGGGGCTAGTCTGGTCTATGTGGCAAAGTTCAAAGTTCCAGGTCAGTCGAGAGACTATCTGAAACACAAGGTGGAAGACACCTGAGGATTGACATGGGGGCTCTCCTCTTACCTTCACATGTGTGCCGGTGCATGTGTGTGTGCACAGACACACACACACAGGCATAAATACAGACACAGAGAGAGAGAGAGAGAGAGAGAGAGAGAGAGAGAGAGAGAGAGAG
>LOJH01001368.1:25677-37706 GCA_001685095.1 Ellobius talpinus
GTGTGTGTGTGTGTGTGTGTGTGTGTGTGTGTGTGTGTGTGTGTGTAGTCTCTTTTAGTCTGGGCAGTTTCTCTCAGACTGGTACCTTATGTCCTGGGTGGACTCTCTGCTTGCTGTAGCCTCTTGTCATGTGTGCTCTGGAGGAGGAAGGGTCCCGGTGGTTTACCATGCCCACTCCTGTCCCTCCCTCTTGTCAGTCACCAGTGCATCATTTCTGGGCACGCAGACTCACAGCAATTATTTCTGTGGTGGTTCATACCAATGCCTGTGTGCACATTGACCATGTCTCCTTGTCCTTCGTAGAGACAGAGATGTTCCCCCCCACATCTGCTAACTTAATGCATCTTGTTTGAGGACCAGATGAGTTCATTTGTGGACAGGACAGCATGGTTAGACTCAGGCCTGGCACCTTGTGAATGCTAAATAAATGGTTTGTCATTGGGGTTCCTGTCCATTAATCTCCTGTGGTCTTAGTGTTCCCCTTCTCCAGGCAATTTACTTGCTAACAATATTGACCCTCATCATATCCTACTTCTCCCTTCCCCAGGTGATATTTGAGTTCTGGTATTTCATTATCAGTTTTTTTTTAAGCAGGGAAAACCTAACATCTTTTGTAGTCAAGTGTGTGGACTTGCCCCTTTGTAAGTGTCCAGCAGCCTTAGGCAGTGGCATGTCCGCTCATACCCTGATAGCTGATATATAGTCACCTATATTTGACCTTCATCTAGCAGTGATTAGCTTGAGCCAGTTTCAATTCTCGTCATTGGGTCCCAGGCAGGCCACATGGCATCATGATGAATGTGTGCTGGGTGCCAGGGATCGATCAGCATATTAAGGAGCAATGCTGCCATCCCCACCAGCCCTGCTTCGTGACGCTCCCTCCCCCACACCAACACTGGCTACTAATGATTTCAAATGACCTTCCCATCCAGTTCATTCTGCAGGGCGTGAGTACACCATGACTTTCCAAACCTATCCATCCAGTTCATTCTGCAGGGCGTGAGTACACCATGACTTTCCAAACCTTGCCTCAAAAAAATGTGTTTTTGACCCTAAAACAAATATACCCACACTATAGAGAAGCCTGAAAGGTTAAAGGAGTAAAAAGACCACTATCGCCTCTGGAGGCCATAAGTGTAGACTTTTGGATATATTTCCATCTAGTCTTAGAAATAATTCAGTGTGGTTGCACTCCAACTATGAACTACTCCACTGCCCTGTAGCTGTAGCTCGGTAGGCTTTAATTTATTGCAGTGGTTTTCAGTGTGATCTGAAAACCCCAGGGGTCCTCAAGACCCTTCCAGAGGGTCAAAACTATTTTCATAATCACACCTAGAAGTTATTTGCCTTTTCTACTCTCATTCTCTCAGGAGTGTAAATGGACTTTTCCAGAGGCTACATGATGGGCGCTGTTGCCATAGATTAAATACCGAAGCAGATATGAAAGCCCAGCTGTCTTGTATTAAGCCAGGCAATGAGACCCATAAAATGTAAACAATGCCTTCTCACTAATTTTCTTTATGCTGTGAAGAATCTAGTTATTTTTATAAGATATACATTATTTATATTAACAAGTGATGGGTTTACTATTGCTAATTTTACACACGTTAATAAATATTTTCCAATGTCCTGTTTTCAGCTGATGTGCTAACCAGCAGTAGCTGTCATGTACACGATCAACAGCTCTCTGGGGCCCATAGTCTTCTAGACAGTGTGGGAGAGACCAAAATGTTTGACAAGTGTATTTTTAAGTAACTTGCAATCTCATTTGGGGATGCAAGTAGAAATGACATCTTGTCCCAGCACTGGGGTAAGTGACTATGTTCTGCTCTAGCTGTGTCCCTGTTTTTTACTTGAATAGATTCCAAACTGAGTGACAAGACTATGATGGGGTGGTCCTGAGCCACCGTCTGCTCTCAGGTGCTGAGCAGTATTACAAGGGTAATTCCTCCATCTTTAGTGAGTGCCAAAGCCCTGCTTATCCTGGTGCCACCCGCCTGTCCCATTCTGGTCCACACAGGCTTGGGCTTTTCTCAGAGTGCACACACAGTTCTAACAGCCTGCATTTGCCACTTAACATTCTCCCAGAGCCCTGCCTGGCACTGTACCACCAGCCGCTCTGTGTCTTTGGAGGGCCGTCAATTTTCACTGGTTCTGCGACGCTCTATCAAGTTGATTAACTGTAATTTACTTAGCCGCCCTTGGACACTGAGGTGGTTTCTAATTTTTGCTGTTACAGATAATACTGAAGTGGTTATCTTCATGCATGAAACCCTTTTCTGTTGGATTATTTCTTTCAGATTGATTCCCAGAAGTGGGACTGCTGGGTCAAAGGGCTGTACATTTCCATGGGTCCAGATTCGTCTCCTGTCAGATTGTTTTCCGGGAGGATTATACCAATTTGCACTGCCACCGCAAAGCCTCCATAATAACCAACTATTTTGCTTAACTATCATGCCTAGAATTTTCCCTTGGAGCCCCGAGGGGGCAAAGGCCCTTGTCTAAGTGAGCACCATCTATAATTATTTAGACTAACACCAAAATTGCTTTCAGAATGGTTTTAACCTGCTGGGTTTAGAATTCTGATTCTCATACATGCTAGTATTAAAAGTTTCACAAGCAGCTATTTCTCTCCCCCTCCTCTAAGTGTGTTTACACAGCCCAACCACTGTAGGGAAATGTGAGAGCTTTTTATAAACACAAGTGATCTCTTTCTACACTTGTTGAAGTGTTATTTCAAAACGTTCAAAAACACAAATTAAATCACATTTTCATTGTAACCTTTGGCTAGGAAAGTTGTTTGCTTTCATCTGTGCCTTTTTTCACATTCCTTCACTCTAAATGTGTTCTGAAATGTGTTGCAGCCTGTGGTGACCCTTCCATGTCTTCACTTCTCTGGGGGCATGACACCTGTCATCAGGCTAGGGCTATTAGGAAAGGGGACTTGTGTGCATTCACGTTGGTCCTGAGGGCAGCGGTTCCTGTGTGGAAGATGCACTGAGACTTCTCCGGCACTCTGGCTTGGGGAGGGGACTGTTGGAAAGAGGGCTGTAGCACCAGTCTGGCAGGGCTCTGTTCTATTGCTGCCAGTGGGCCGAAGAAGATGCTTTTGCTGGGTGGGGTTGGGGGCTTAGGTGGCTTTTGAGGCCTCTTTGGGAGTTGTATGACCCAGCATTCTATGCTGGTCTGTCAGCTGTGGGCAGTTCTGGAGAGAGCTTGAGTGTGGCCCTGAAGCATTGGCCAGCCTGGCTCAGCCTAGTGCAGGGCTTCATGCTGCGCATATGCCACTGACAGTCGGGCCCACTGTGCTCTCATTGCTCTGAGCTTCAGCCTGCGTTTCTGTGACCTAATTACCTCCTAGGGCTGAAAGGATCGGGAGGTTAGATGTGTGAAGCCACTTTGTAAACTATGAAGCCCTTACAAATGGAAGGTATTATCTGGTGCTCCAAATGGGGTTATTCTGTAATTGCCTCCTAAGCCTCACTGCTGAGCAGGTGAGGCTTGCCACCTAATTTGCCTGCACTTGTAGGCCTGGCTGATTAGCACGCTCCATTGTACATACTGACTCCAGTAGGTCTCTCAGGGGCCTTGGCTCCTCCTGGCATGGCTGACTGTTTTCTAGCTTAGTAACATGGTGTCAGCTGTGGTGGGGAGGGAGCAGAGTTGGAGATGGCTCAGGTCATGGGTTTCTGAAAGTGTCTGCCAGCCAGAGTTCTAGGACGTTGCTGCGTGGCCTGTGAGTTCCTCTAGCTTTGCCTGGGACTGTGTGTCTGTCTGTCTGAAATACAGGCAACAAGGGCCCCAGAGACTGACTGGGAGATGGCCCTTGATTGCAGTATCGGAAGGTATGTCTTTTCCATTTCCTCCTGCATGTCATCTGTCTGTTCATCCAGTCGTGGAGGAAATTCTGCATATATGCAGGACTCTAGCTTTGAGGGAAGTAGGCACACACCGGCCATCAAGAAGGCTAGTTGGGGATGGACATCAGCATGAAAATGTGTGTCAACTCTGTAGGGACCACCAGTGTTGGGGCAGTGCAGTCTAGAAGAGAGTTGGATGGATCTGTTAGGTTTAGAGGCAGAAAAGGTGAGACTGAGCCTGGACTGGATAACAGAAGAGCAGGCTAGGGAGGGTGGCAATGTGAGTGGGTCAGATGTGGAGCTGGCCTGGTTATTGGCCTTGGGCCTGAGTGATCCTCACAACAGCTTCCTGTGTGTCTGGAGGACTGGGTTTCTTCAGGGCTTCCAGGCTATTTTTCCACAACTGGGGCACAGGGAAGTCAATGAACTCACAAATCTTATCTTGGGGTTCTACCTTACATTCCATTTTTCCCAACTGGCTTCAACTCTCGGTTTTAGTTTGCCTGTTAGTAAGCAAAGGAGTGTGACAACATCCACCCGAGCCTTCCGAGGCTCCAACAAGAGAATACTGGAAGGACTCTTAGGTGAGTTACAGGCCCGTGATGGACACTCCTTAATGCCATGTCTTTGCGACTTCCTTCTGCCCATTTGACAGGAGAACACTAAGGATCAGAGGGGCCTCTGAAGGCTATGTGAGCACAATGCTGGCTTCTGCACTTAGCCTTTCCTTTTCTATTTTGGCGCTGTTTTAGACACTCCCTCCTTAGAGTGGCAAAGGCAGTCATGTGTCTCTGCTGAGGCCCTCCATCCTTTCGAGCCTTGTTGAGCTAGTTCTTCTGTCATGAATGGGCTCTACTGTGGGTTCCATGATCACAAGACTCTGTTCTTTATCATGTAGTTCCAGTCCTAGAGGAGGGCAGGACATGGAGTCAGTGCTAGGAAGACATTTGTGATGAAGCCCTTGAGCCACAGCGTCTGGGAGACCCCCCAGAATCTCTGCTGCCCTCCCTCGCTGGTCCCGTACTGTGCTCCAGAGCATGCAGGAAGCATCCCTGCAGAGGGTGATGTGTTAGCTGTGTTCAGGTTTCTTCAATGGCCTTCGAAGCTGCCGGGAGCTAAATCAAAACGATGATTTTGGGCCACATCTGCTGAGATGTTTGTATTCATGCTCCCAGGTAATAGTCTTGGGCCGCCGCTTGCAGCTTGTGTGTTTATTTATTACTTATTTATAAATCATAAATCCAGAGAGGATTTGTGGAAGCTTACAATAAAAGACATGAACACAGTAAAGCTGTTAAAACAAACAGGACATTAGAGCCATCTGAAAAAAAAGGGCGCACATAGATCAGGGACAGGGCCAACCTAACTTCCTGGCTTTGTGTGCCCTTGCTCTGTAGGAGGCCCATGGCTCCCCAGGTCCTGCCATGTGAAGCAGCCAGCATGAATGTCTCTCCATGGGGATCAGAGGGCAGAGGACAGGAAATGAGTCCCAGCCATCTCTGGAGTCAGCCTGAGGAGAGGCTGTATATAGGCCCCTGGCCATACAGCCTGAGTTGTTCTTTTTTTCTGTCCCTCAATTTCTTTCCAACGCATGATGTTAACGAGAGTCAGTTCAAGGAACTGATTTTCTGTGTCTGCCTGGAATTTGGTCCTTGGAAAGTATTGTTCTTAATCTGACTTAGAATTCTTGTGGTCACTTGTACTGGGCTAATGAATCTGGTCTTTTTCTCAGGCCCCTACGAGCAGAGGAAGTGTGGAGGGGATAGGGGATGACAGGATGGGGTATTCCCATGTGCCCTTGGCTCTGTCCACACTGATCTCACCCAGAATGGCCTGTTTCTTGTTGCTTAAACACTTACGCGTTTGGAGCACAGGGAACATACTTTTTAATTATTTCCCTGCTCGTCTATAGCAATGCTGTTGTCAAGGAAACCAAAGCCTCTGAAAAGCTTTTCAGCTTCCCCATCAGAAGAGGACTCTTGTGCCACACTCACATTGTCTGTGGGAATGGACCTGTCCTTCTGTAGCAAAATCTGTTTCTTCTGGAGGTCTTGTTTCCTTTCCTCTAGCAGACAGAATCTTCCCGACATTTTCACAGGATGGGGCCAGGTTGTTACTGGTGTCTTCTTTGAAAGAGTTGGGAAGAACTGCCTGCATTCCTGACTCTGTCTTTCATTTATCCCACATCTGTTGCAAGAGTTGGGTGGTTGGACAGAATGGGAGACAGATGAATGCATGGCATGGTCTTCCCTGAGAGAAAGCCACACAGGGGGTTAGGGTGTTGAGGAGGATGTGTAGACACACAGCAAAGCTGTGGAAGGGCATTGCAAGCAGACTGCAAAGGCCTAGCCATGTGGCAGAGTGTCCCGCCATCAGCAAATTGTGGTAATCCAAGGAAAATGGCTGGTTGGATACCTGAGGCCCAGGAGGGAGATGGTCCAGAGTGACCTGTGCAGTCAGAGCTGAGGAGCAGGGAGGGCAAAGAGATTCTAACAGTCTTCAAAGTGTGTCTACTTTTCATGGTCTGAGCTGCAACTCCTTGATGCATGGAGGCATGTCACTTCTGTGTTCCAGCTTCAGAGGAAAGGACGCTGCCAGAACACTCAGGGTTTAATAATTCACTCTGGCTGTGGGAGTGCAGCTTTGCGGTAATGCTTCAGCCAGCACGCCAATAAAACTTTATGGCGGTTAAGCCTGTCAAGGGTGCTGGTTTATATGAAAGAGATGAATCACTGTGAGAAAAACGGGACTCTTAGTTTCTAGCAGCCCTTCTTATTTTCCTTGTAAAACTTTTAAAAATACTTTAGATTTATAGATGAGTTGTAAAACAGCACAGAGCACCCAACCCTTCCCAGCCTTCCTAGGGCTGACCCTTGACCTGGCCCCAGTGCATCAGACCAACTAAGAAGGCAGCATCAGACAGCTCTGGTAGCTGTGGACTGAACTGAAGTTTACTAATTTTCTGTTAATGCCTTTTTTTCTGTTTCAGGATCCAGTTCAGGGCTCCATGCTGCATTTAGATGGCTTTTGAAACTTGGCAAGTGATGTCTTTTGGGGTATCAGAAGAATGGCTGGGACTTGTCCTGACCACTTACTCTGAGTTTCCTGTACTGCAGCAACTCCTACCTGTCCTTCACCAGGGGCCAAGCGTGATGATGCTTAGCTGAGTCTAGACTTTCATGCCTTGTTAAATCATGAACAAGAGTGAGGGCTTACTCCTTGGTGAGGCTGCCTGCTTACCCTTAGGTAGCTGTTTCCCACTACAGCGCCTCATGCCCTCGCCCCCTCCTCCTCTCTTCCTTCTAGGTTTGACCTAGCCAGCCTTTTGTGGTAGTGCTGACATTAGCGAGAGTTTGTGTTTAGGCATTTCCACCACATTGATGTTTTCACAGTTTTCCTGTGGTTTATCAGATAATTGAGTGTCTTGAGGCAGCTACTGAGAGTTGAAATATGTTGCCTTTAATGAGTGAGACAAGCTGTCTTTGCATACAGATGGCTGCACATCTGTGGGCACTCCCATCTCGTCCTGCTCCTCCCTGTCCCTTCCATCCTTCCTCTCATGTCTTGTTTTTACTTTCCCCTTCTGCTTGCCCCTAGTCCTCCATCATCTTTGTCCGCCTCCGCTTGCCTTTCCCCACTCCCTCTCCAATTCCCTTCTTGCTTTCCTTTCCCAGCAACAGGCCAGTGAAGCTGTTGCCACGGTAACAGAAGCCTAGCAGAGGCTCTGCTCTGCTTTCCCTATGTGTCTAACAGGATGACGCAGATTGTGTTGACTTCTAGAAGCATCTGAGCTCTGGCCTGTGGCCTCTGGAGGCCCTTCATCTTCCAAAGGCCAAATCAGCGCCACAGCTCATAGTTCTGTTTAGCTGATGCTCATTTTTTATTTGGAAACTTCAAAATTTGAGAAATCTGCTTTTCTGCCACTCCAAAATACTGGTTGCACCTGTGTGGAAGAGCATCCCCTGAACTCACCTACATGGAGATGTCAAGGAGAGAGAGGCTTCAGGAACAAGTCACACACAGTCTTTGCTGAACTGCTGGGATGAACGAATGTTTGCTTTAGGAGAGGGACTTCAGGTCTAGTTGGAGTTGTAAAACTTTGGATCTTAGTTTTGTTCAGCAGGTGTTTGAGAAAAGCTTTCTGGTTCTAAGACTGATGCCTTAGGTCAGGAGTGTGCAGAGCCCTGTGCCACCTCAGGAGTCTGTCCTGTAGTAGCAGGGCTGCTGTATACACACACTGCTGTACTGATGTTACATGGGGGTTTGTCACAGTAGTTCAGTGAGTCCAGCTGGTGCCTGTTCTGCTTGCACATTAACTAGGCTTTGTGGTCCCCTTGAAGGAACCACAAAGCACTTGGCTCCTGGTCCACCATGGAGCTGGTTGACAGCGGTGGCAGCCACACTCCATCTGGGTTTGACTCAGGCCCAGCTTGTTGGCATTAGTGAGGATTTGGAATCCTGCCATTCAGCCAACACCAGCTAATAGCCCAGCAGGGAAGAGTTAGTCCATGGATTATATTTAAGTTAGTCCTTATTCCCAAAGGTAACTTTGTTTAATAAAAACCTTAAGCCTCTATTACTGTGCTTATGGGTATCCTGGCTCCAGGGTGTACAAATACGACTTACAAAACTCAAATATTATTTGTGACGGTGCACAAACATGTTCATTAGTAGAGGCTGCGCTAGCAGCACAGGCGAGCTCCGTTTGCCTGAACGGGCTCTCTGCACTCGGGTCTTTTATTTTCATAATCACTTGGAGCTTAGTTAAATACTGCCCTTTAGGTAGTGAATTTTCAAGGGAGGGCACTGTTGCGTGGGTAACTTCACTGCTACCCACAGCATTGCCAGTTGGTTCCTGTGACTTAAATTGATAATGGACCACACACAGCAGTTCCTAATGGGTGATGATCTGGGAGTGTTTTGTTGTTTTTATTTTAGAAGAAAGGTTTGAAATTAGCATAGTAAATCTCTGTGGGATCTTTGCAAATAAAAGAATATCCACATTAAAAACAACTTTCAGGAAAGATGTATGGTAATGAATAAAACATCAGTGAGTGAAAATAAGCGTGTTTAATTATTCAAGTAGAAGTAGTAATTTAAACTAATTATTGCTTGCAGATTTCATAATTCAGTTTTTGTCTTGCAATAATATTTCCTCTGGGCCTCTGGGGCGTGTCACTGGCTGCCCCCCTCCATTCCTGGGGCAGAGAGGCCTCCTGCCTCCCTTGAGACTCAGCGATTGAGTGTGGGGTTGCTCAGGTTCCTGCTTCTGCCCTGCTCCTTCTGCCTTCAGTCCACAGCAGTCCCCTGTGCATTGCCTAATTAAGCACTTCCTTATTAATCACCTCTGGTTGGCTCAGGGACTTAGAACAGTCCTGCACATTGATTTCCAAGTATTGTGGGAGCTGGCATCTCCCCACTCAGGGTCATAGGTTTCCCTGGCATGCATGACCCTGAGTATTCTGCCTATGCCCCCACTAGGTAATTCCTGCTCTTTATGGCTGCTTCAAGTTGGGTTTCTTCTTGGAGGCATCCCTTCACTCCATGAGAATCCATACCCTTCCTATAGCTTTGTGCTATCAGATTGTGGTCTTTTTGTTTGTTTAAAATTTTCATGTTGGGCTTCTTTATAATTGCTTCTGTTTCTGGGGGAAACATGATCACCCAGAGAAATGGAAAAATACTGAAGGAAACAGGAAGCAGGCTGATCTATCATTAACTGCAGCTTGCAGCCATGGCCTTCTCTGGCCCCTGGGCTTCTGCTAGCAGTCTTGGTGGGTGCTCTCTGTAGTTGAGCTTCTGTTGGCCTCCCCAGGCTCCATGGCTTGGGCTCTTTTGTACTGTGAGTGCTAGGAGGGGCTGGATCGCACTCTCCTCAGCTCACTTCCTGAGGTGTTACTGCCATCAGTTGGTACTGATGAAGGAGGAGTAAGTGCTTGAAAGTACTTTTGCTCAATCGCAAGAGGCTTTTAAAACCCAGTTATTACTGTGCTCCTATGAATGCCCATAATGGCATGGGAGCTTTTCTGAACCTCTCTTTATTGCGCAAATGCTGCCTGGATCAGATCCCGACAATTCAGGTGAATTATTATTCTGCCCCTCAGAAGGTAAAGGGAAAGCTTTCTATTTGTGACTTCTTCTTCTCGAGTGCCCTCTGTCAAAAGGTAGTGACATGTGACAGCCGTTATTACTTTGGTGTAATCATGTGCCATTCCATCTTATGCCCGAAAGCTTTCCATCTGTCCTGTAGGAAGGACAACCTTTATTTAAGACACTTTCCTCCCTTCCTTTGTTATTACCTTCTCTGGAAAAAAAGAAAAAGAAAAAGAAAAAAAACACAACCTCCTGACTTTACAGGCATGATCTGTAGGAGGAGTGACTCATTTCTTTATGAGGTTATTGCCATGGACAGGGGTGAGACAGGTGGGACACAAGGGATGGATGGAGTGATGAAGCTGGTTGCCAGGGGCCAGAGGTTCATATTGAGTCACCAGCTGAGGCCCCTGGCAGGTCAGGCAGCCTCTGGGTGTTGGCTTCCTCATTTGGGAGAACAGGGAGGTGTGACCAATCTCTGATGCCCTTTCTCACAGAAGTCCTGTGGTCTCCAGAGTAGCGGCAGAACAGTGTGGTAATGAAAGGCTTGCAGGTGGCAACCCTTCCTGCAGAGCCATTGCAGTGAGCATTTGCTATTCTCCATTGATTTTCTCTCCACGTAACCTCCAGAGGAGGTCATTAAGCAAAGAGAGATGTTCTTAACAGTTTCCAGCCACTCGGGTAGAGCCACAAGCCTGCCATATGTCATGTGGGTTTGGGAAAAAGAAGAACATGGTGCTGGGGGCTTTACTGTGGCCAGGCCATCCAGGACCTGTCAGTACCCTTACCTCCCTTAAATGCCAACTATGCACCTGCATTTGTTCATCTGTGCAAATTTGCTTTCACCATTTATTTTTATACCATTTGATTCTTTGTGTATGTGTGCTCACATGCGTGTGGGAGCTGGATGTCAGCATCGAGAGTTGTTTTCTATCACTCTCCACTCTCACTGAATCTGGAACTTGATATTTCAGCCAGGCTGCCTGGCCAGCAAGCCCCTGGGGTTTGCCTGTCTTCTACTAATGCAATGCTGAGATTACAGAATGTGCTGCTGGACCTGACTTTGCTGGGGATCTGAATTTAAGGCCTCATGCTTGTGCAGTGTGCTGGGTAGTTTTATGCCAACTTGACACCAGCTGGGCCATCTGAGAGGAGGGAACCTCAGTTAAGAAAATGCCTCCATGAGATCAGGTTGTGGGCAGCCCATGTAAATCATTTTCTTAATTAATGATTGACGGAGGAGGGCCCAATCCTCTTCAGGTAGTGCCATCCCTGGACCTGTGGTCCTGGGTTCTATAGGAAAGCAGACTGAGCAAGTTATAGGGAACAAGCCAGTAAGCAGCACCCCATCCATGGTCTCTGCATCAGCTCCTGCTTCCAGGTTCCTACTTCTTTGAGTTCTTGCCCTGATGTCCTTCAGTGATTAACAGTGGTATGGAAGCGTAAGCCAAATAAACCTTTTCCTCCTCAACTTGCTTTGGTCATGGTATTTCATCACATCGATAGAAACCCCTATCTAAGACATGCAGTAAGCACTTTACCCATCGAGCAGTCTCCCTAAGTACCTTTCGATTCTTTAAACACCTGCTCTAACATTGATGTCATGAATAATATTTATTGTAAAAACTTTGTGTGTGTGTGTGTGTGTGTGTGTGTAGGGAAGGGTTGCTTGTGCCTCAGCACTCTTGGAGGTCAGAGGATAATTTTTGGGAGTTGGTTCTCTTTTTCTACTATGTAGATCCAAGGAATCAAACTCAAGTTGTCAGGTTTGGTGGCAACCAAACTATCTGCTGAGCCATCTATCTGGCCCATGAATAATTTTTGTTGCTTTTGTTTTTGATAAAGGGTCTCTCTATGAGCTCTGGCTATCCTGGAACTCACTATGTAGGCCAGGCTGGCCTCGAACTCACAGAGATTCTCCTACCTTTGCCTCCCTAGTGTTGGGATTAAAGGTGTACACCATTATGCCTGGCCTCCCATGAGTATATTTATTTTTAAAAGATTTGTTAATTTTTTGTTTTATGTGTATAAGTGTTTTGCCTGTATGTGTATATATATATATATATATATATATAT
>LOJH01001368.1:37714-49380 GCA_001685095.1 Ellobius talpinus
TGTGTGTGTGTGTGTGTGTGTGTGTGTGTGTCATGTGTGTGCTTGGTGCCTGTGGAGGCCATAAGAAGGTGCTAGATTCCTGGAAGTAGAGTTACATACAGATGGTTGTGAGCTGCCATGAAGTGCTGGGAGCTTAAGCCAGGTCCTCTGCAAGAGCAGTCAGTGCTCTTAACCACTCAACCATCTCAGCATCCTGTGAATAATTTTAAATTAAAGTATCATATGAGCCTGTGTGTTTTGTTTTCCTGGATGATTGACCAAGGTACCTGCTAGTCCTGTCTCTTATACATTTGTATAAGAAATGCCACTTGGGTGAGAATAGCACAGACAGCCGGCATTCTAGAGGCTTGGTAAGTGGATACTGCTTAGGTTGCTCTCTGAGGAACTGGCAGCTGCGTCTCATTACATTTGTGACCCTGTCTTGCCTTTCTTCTGCGTCAGAAGTGCCCAATAAATTGTTGTCGGAACGAATTAAAGTTTCTTGTATAGATTGCACCTGAGTCCTTGTTGTAAGCTTCTTCTGCAGGGGTGAGAAAATATTCTTATTTCTTTTAAGAATAGGAATACATGAGTTCGGTACAAAATTCAAAAGAGATAAAAGGACGTAGAGAGAAAAATGCCTTCTTCCCTTTCCTGCCTGGTTCTTGGAGAGCCCACATTTGCTTCATCTCCATGCCTAGCCACACTCTGCTTACTGTGGGATGCAGGGCTGGCTTGGGCCATATTGCCTGGCTACCCTTCCTACCAAAGCATGTCTGCTCATGTGACAGGGAGCAGACTAGAGGTGAAGGACTTCTGGAAGGAACGTGGCCTTGGACTGGAGCTATGGCTATAGTCTAGGCCTGGGAGACCCCTGCCTCATACACAGTCAGGTTCGTGTGTTCAGCTTGCAGGACCATGTGCTGGTTTCCAAAACCTGTGTCCTGTTTGTCCATGCTTCCTAGGAATATACTAGAAGTTTGAAGCCTAGGTTCTTGTTTTCCTGGAGAAACTGTAGGCAGTGAGGGCTGGTCCACAGAAGCCAAGTATTTCACCTCTGTTTTCTCCTTGAGATTTTCATGCAAGGCAGCTACTGCTCTGTTAAGCCAAGCTTGGATGTACCTTGACTTTGGACACTTTTTCTGAAGTACTGATGGCAATGCTCAAGAGAAGCTGCTAAAGAGGGAATTCACCTGCATGTGGCCCCCTGTAATTGGCCATTTAGAAGCAGGGCCTGGCCATATGTAGGCTTCTGGGTTTCTTAGGTGCTTAGATGGGGCCCAAAGAGATTATGCAGTGCTTCCTGACTGGTTAGCCAAGGACAGCTAGTTCATGACTATGTGCTTGCTGAGTAGATAACAATGGACTTGCCTTTAGAGAGGATGGCCATCTATCTGTGCAAGGGAAGGACTCGTGGGCCAGCCTCTTCCAGGGCATAGATGCTTCAGCCCACATGTGATAGGTGGGGCCCATGTCCATAGCGTAGGCTAGAGAAAGAGGCTTGAACCCCCCTGACATCAAAACAAGTGCTCCAGTGCTGACGTAGAGTGACCTTGGAGGTCAGGTGGACTGTTCGCATCAAGTCTTGATTCAGGACCACAAGGAAGTGTATTTTCTGTTCTTGGCACACTCTGAGGGTATGTGTGCAGCAGTTGGAAAGTGGAGGAAGAGCAATCACAGCAGCTGCTCTTCACTGAGCATCTGCTACGTGCAGGATCTGTGCATGCATTGCTACAGCCTCATAGGAGTCCCTTCCAGGCATCCTTGCGTTATTTTGTAATTGAAGAAATTGAGACTTAAGCTCGTGATGCCTGTGTTTCATGTGAAGAGCTGAAGTCTAACAGGGGAATACACTGGTGGGAGTGGGTGACCCATGCCCCTCACAGGTGGCTTACAAGGATCAGAGTGTAAGGACCCACCACCTAGCGACACAGCTCGAGTTCATCCTTTATACTGGAGGCGTCTTAGAGCTGTGCCTGTCCTACCTGGCTCATCAAGGTCAGAGCCGGTCCTGCACCTCCTGTGCTACCTGTCTTCCACAGAGCAAGTGCTGGATAGACACCTAGGCTGTGAAGGAATGAGAATGAGGGATACTCTAGCTGGCTAGAGAAAGAAAGAAGGAACAACCTCCCACCTTGGCCAGCATGACGTAATGGTGTGGAGTGGAGGAGGGTGAGCAAGGATAAGCAGAGTCAATATGCTTCTTGGGGATAATGGATGCTTCGCTGAGCCTGTAGTAAACATCTTAGTAGTAATCAGGACGTTTCTGAAAGATCAACTGATGGCTTATATCCAGTGCTCAGTCATTTGTTTGCATGGTTTTCAGGTTCTTACTGTTGTGCATACAGTTTGGGGCACTTGTCCTGTGGCATTAGTAACCCCTTTCACTCCCAGGTTCATCACCTCTGAGAGTCCGGGAGGCAGTACAGAGAGGCTCTTAGCTTAGCTCGCCCATGTCCTTGGCTCAGGTCAGGGGGATTTGGAGGGGCCTGGTGAGATGATCGAAGCCGGCACTCTGGGCAGTGGTGATCTGGCCCTAGATGGAGCAGGAGTGATGAACAGGGCAGGCTTTAGGTTCTCATGCTCCCTTCTTCAGTGTGCCCTTGTTGGAAGCTGGTGCGTTCCCAGGGCAGTTGCTGCTGGTGGCTGCATCTTGCATACAAATTGAAGAAAACTTTTGGACCATAAATACCCCGAGAATGGTGGTGCATTCTTTCTGCAGACTTTGGAGATAGCGCTCCCAAAAGCTAAAACTTTTTAAGATCAGGTACCAAAGCTTCATACATTGGTGCCTCAGCAGGACCTGACTCCCAGTTTTGCTAGTCTGGGTCTGGGGAACAGAGAGATGGCAGTTTCTCTGTGGGAGTGTGTGGTATCAAGTGTGAGGGGCCTTCTCAACAGATAAGCAAAGATGGAACACGGGAAGGACCCTTGGCTCAGTTGCTGACCAGTAGGAAAGGGCACTTAAGCTGGCTCCTGGAGTAAGGGGGCCTATGGACAGGCTGTGCGATGATCAGGGTAGTGATTGGTGAGTGTCTGCCATGAGGATGGAGCTTTTTTGAGGCATGAGGTGAATGTGGAGGTTTGACTGTATAGCTGGGAGCTATCAACAGTTTGTGAAGTAGGATTCCTAGCGAGACTTGCTATGAGCTTCCTGTGGTGCTCAGGGCCTGAGGACAGTGGGGTTGTATTGATCCTGATTTCCGGTAGCTCTGCCATGACTCCCCTTCTTTCTCATGGAGCCTCAGGATATGAGGGTAATGTAATTAAATTTTCAGCGCTTAGGAACCCCTTTGTTTATAGAAAACCTATGTATTTTGCATAGGAATATTGAATTTCTACATTTCTCAGCCCTGAGTGCCAATGTGGAAGAAAGTTGAGATTTGAAAAGGTCACATTCTTATGGAAAGATCCCTGGCACGTTAGGGTCTGGACTGGAGACCCCACCCTGTGGTGCTATCTTTTGCCTGCAGTTCCCCGTGCCACCCCCACACCTGTCTCTGAAGCCCGAGGTGAACTGGAGGGTTATGAATATTTACGCAGGCAGCACAGGACTCAGTGACGCAGCTGAGCACTGCAGCGTTCGGCAGCTCATCAGACCTTTTCCAAACACTTGTGATATTTTCCTCGTCTGGAGGGATGAAAGTAATTACCAGTATGGTAGCAGATGACGCCAACAGTAGGCAGACCTGCCCAGCTGCTCTTTTTTTGGGCCTAGGGTATTTTGTTTTCTTCTCAAAATCTATGTGAATGATTTTCTCTTTAATAATGTTTGTTTTCTTCTGATTATTGAACTAATGTATGCTCATTGTGGAAAACACATGAATGCATTAACTAGGAAATAAAATGCATGAATTATTTTTCCATTACAGTCTTATTAAGGATGTTTTGCTTATGCAAAGAAATTTGGAGCACCATACTTATTTGAGGGACTTGTTGAGGTAATAAGATAAGCAGTTTTCAGGCCATGCTTCAGGGTCTCCACAGGCTCCGTGAAAGTCTTTAGGGGTTCCTCAGGAAAGGAAGCTAATTGTATTGACTTCATCCTCAGAGTTCTCAAACAGTCTTGCCTGGCTGACCTTTCTATGGCTGCTTTTGAATGATGGTTGTGGGTTTATCAAGTTGAAAACCTGGGGATCTAGCCTAGCCTCTCATTTGACAAGTGAGACAGTCCAGGCCACTGAGATGTGGCTGGCCCCAGGTGACTTGGTGGCTTGGGCTAGTCTTCATGGCTTCTGACTCACCATTGCCTTTTAGAAAGAGTCAGTTAGAAATATTGGCACTTTAGCTTGAATCATTGTCATAAGCTATGGCACTGTGTGGAGACCCTCCCCCCTGGGAAGCTGATAGAAGGTCCCCAAAGGGCTTGCTTTTTAAGGCGGGGAGACCCCAGAGCAGCTGGTACTTGAAAAGATAGAAAGCAAAAGCCCATCATTGTTGTTAGGTATATAAAGGAGGAGAAATTGCTCTGGGTGATCCTTGGTTGTATGAATAATGAGAAGAAATTAAGTAAAGACCATGTTTCCTGACACTGATGTATTAGAACACAGAGTAACTTTCTATAGGAAATTGGAACAGGGATTCCTTGAAATTGAATTTGTGGCTGTGAATAGCAAACCTGCATCGGCCCTGTGTGTCCTAATGCAAGTCAAGTAAGCAGCTTCCTGGGTAAGAGTTAAGTACATGAGGGGGACAGGTTAATGTTGAGGCCGACGTGGCGCGAGTTAATAAATTGCCTCTCCCACATATTGTCTGCAAAGATGCCGGAGAGTAATTTGCTTCCTGTGGAGCTGCTGCAGAATCTGCATACTTATTTTATTAGATTTTGGCCCAATACATTTGTTCCTTCTCATTGGTTTTGCCGGTAATAATTACCCTCCCCCCTTCCATCTCTCCATGGCTCTCTCTCAATTTTAATTGTTTGCAGTAGCCGCAAAAGCTTACCATTTTAGAAAACAAGTATTTTAAAAGTAAGAACACTCTGGGCCAGAGCCCATCTGAATTTCAGGAGGGGAGATAATCAAGCAGTGTTAGGACCAGCAGCCGCTGAGGCTAGGGCAAGGCAAGGGTGTCCTTCATCGTGTATGCTAGTGGGTGCCTGGCTCTGGGGCCTTGGGAACATCCATTCTGGGGTTTGGCCATACCCACAGAGCTGGAGTGAGGGTACGTACCATGCTTTGTGGTGAAGTTAGAGAGGCCAATGAGAAGAGAGAACACAGATAAGGCAGTCACTTCTTAATGATGCCCTGCCATTGGCCAGGCACTACTAGAGGGTAGGCATAACCTGATAAATTCGTTTCTCATTTAGGTGATTTTTAATTGTGAAGTTGCTTTTATTGGGAAGCATGAAATGACTGGGCAGGTTGGGGAGAACTGTGGAATCTCACAAAAACCTATAAAGGACTGGAAGAGATTTGGGAGAGCAGGAAAGTCCTCTAGAAGGAACAGCATAGTTTCATAGTCCTGACCACCAAGGAGAACCAACAAGTGTGATAATCATGGCCCTGCTATCTTCGCATCTACAGGCTCTAAGGCTACCTCTCTTCCGGTGTCCAGCTATTCTCACCCGATACTTAGACATTTATCTCATCACAACAGCTACCCAGAGCCCAGCTTTGCAGAGAGGTGATGTCCTCCAAAGAGGCAATATCCAAGGAGATGGAGAGAGATCGGATGTCAAAATCAAGGTTGCAGCCTTGACACACAATTGAGCAGATGTTGCTGTGTTTCTCTTAAACAATTAAAATAGCCCACTGGGCACCCCTGGGAATTGCTGTGACAGTGCACAGGTAACTTATTTTTATTTATTTTAATAATTCAGTGAAAAGATCCTTGCAAGGATCTGGGCAGTGCTTGGAATGAGATGCACAGTGATGGCTGCCCCCCAGCCCTGGGGTGCCTTTTGCTGGTCTAAATACCATTTCCTAGAAATAACAAATACTGCCCTTGATGCCTCGGGAGAGGAGCACACCTAGCGTGAGATGGCCTTGAAATATTCAGTGGTTCTGGCCATGGGTGACTGTTAATATATTTGTGTGTGTTGGTTACTAGGTTAGATGTAAGCACAGACCTTCAATTATTTCTTCCACGTCTCTACAAGTGTAACCATCTGAGTTAGGAGTCAGGAGACAACATGAGCACATGTTGGGACTCATGTGTCCTAACTTTTTAGATGTGTTTATTATCTTCTCCTTGGGAAAACTGGGTCTCTGTGTTTGCCTTATACCAAAATACCAAAGTGGGGAGCTCCCAAAGGGTTGAACCGTAGAAAATTAACTTTGTAAGGATTTGTTTACATACAGGAAAATATATCCACCCTCAGAATACTCTGGGCTGAGTTTGACAGTCTATACACTGTGTAACTGTCATCCCCATCTGTTCCGGTCCAGAGTGTTGCTGGGGCTCTTTGTCAGTCAGTCTCCCTTTCAGCCCCAGCCCCAGGAAACACATAGCTGTTGTATATGTTCCATAAATGGAACATAGAACATGCAGTTGTTTCCTCCCTTCCTCCCTCTCCTTCCCTCCCTCCTTTTTTTCCCTTCTCCCATTTCATGCCCTTCTCACTGCCCCCCTCCACCCATCTTCTAGACAGGATATAGTGTTAGCCCACGCTGGTTTGGAATGCACAGGTAGCTTTGAGTTCATGGCAGTCTTCCTGGTGCATCTCCCTAGTGCTGGGGATATGCGCATAAGCCACCATGCCCAGCTCAGGTTTCTTTCATATAACAAAATATTTCTGATATTTATCCATAATGTTAATCATATATTCCTTTAATTTTTTATTACATTTTATTTACTCATCTATTTATTCACCCATACATGTGTGGTGTGTGTGTTTTGCACATGCATGTGATTGTGGTCAGAGGACAACTTTCAGCTTTCTACAGTTGTCTCTCTTCTTCTACTGTGTGGGTTCTAGGTGTCAGCTTGGGCTGTAAGATTTGGCAGCAGGCACCCTTATCTGTTGAGCCATCTCACCGGCCCGAAATTCCTTCTTATTGCTGAGTAGTGTTCCATTGCATGAAAATATTGTGATTTGTTCTCTATTCTTTTGTTCGTAGACATCTTCTTTGTTTCCAATTTGGGTCACTCAAAAGGTCATACTTTTTTTTTTGTTGTTTGTTTTGTTTTTAGAGACAGGGTTTCTCTGTAGCTTAGGAGCCTGTTCTGGAACTTGCTCTGTAGACCAGGCTGGCCACAAACTCAGAGATCTGCCTTTCTCTGCCTCCCAAGTGTTGGGATTAAAGGTGTGCTCTACCCCCACCTGGCCAGAGATCATACTTTAATGACCGTTTATATGGGGAAATTCTGTTTTTGTCAGGCGCACATGTAGGAGTGGAGCCACAGGTTGTGTGGTAGTTATCTGATCTACTTTATATATGAGGGACTCCAGTGATGGATTGGGGGATGATGTGTTACTAGAGCCAGATCATCATCCTCCAATCCATTACCAACTACCTGCAGTCCTGTGCCCAAACCACCCTTTGAAATAAGCCCCTTTCACCATTTCCTGATCAAAGGCAAGAACAGCCAGTTTGCCCAGGCATGCCTTCAAGAATGTTTGTATAGCAAGCAGCTTAGACAATGAAGATAGCATGGAGCCTATTTATTTACATCCTAGGTTAATAAAGATGGTGACTTCCCCAGATCAGGGGTTGTGCAGCCTCTCCTTCCCAGTGTTGGAACCCTTCTCTGGGGTGCATCCTAAGGTGTTCTCAGATACTGCTTGGCCTTCATTCCATCACCCGTGTACTCTGGAGGTGTTCTCTGACTGCTGGCCTTGCCATGAATAGTGGGCTGCTTTTCTCTCAGCCTCAAGAGTCTTTTGTTTTCTGCAGTGTGTTGAGACTCTCTGGCAGTCTAGTCTGTCAGTTTGCTAGCAGGGTTAGTTCAGATGTTGCATGGTTCTTGACAGTGCCTGTGAGCTACCATGCACAGCTGGCTGTGTTACCTCCTCCCCACTACCCTGCTGCTCTTGATGAGCATTCTACCAGATGGCAGGCCCAGGGGCAGGAGATTGAGAGGTGGGGGTTGTGTTCCAGCCCTCATAGAGCAGGCACATGCTGTGTAGCCTTTGCTGTCATCATCACTGGGCTGTGACTCATTGACTTGCCCAGTCTTCCTGAGTGTGTCCCGTTTCCCACTACAGTTTGTTTCCCTGTGTAGGAAGTACATTTTCAGATGGTCAGAGTGAGCACACTGAAGTGCTTTGTGTGCCCCAGGCAAGCAGCAGGTGCCACATGGTGATTGTGTGGCCACTATTTTCCATTATCAGTCATGGTAAGTTCTGGTTGTCTCCTGTGCCGAGTCTTGTGCCTACACTAGCTCAGGGTGGAAGTAGGAGTCAGTAGCTGAACCCGATGTGTGTCTTGGTGGGCTGTTATTGTGTGTGCATTTGTGCACAGATGACTTGCTAGTCATCTGTCAGATTGATGATAAGTGTTTCAGCCTGCAGAAGTCTGGTAATGCCCAGTTGTAGGGCCAGGTGATTTCCCATGATCCAGGGAACCTCTTTGAAGGTCCTGAGCTGTTGGTGAGCCGGCTCAGCTAAGCCTCCCTCCTCCCCTCTGTGGACAGCTGCTGGAGTGATTCCTCCTCTCATGGATAGGGTGCTAGAGACTGAGCCCTTTGGTAGTTGTGGCTGGAGAGCCAGGGGCAGGCCTGTGCAGATGAGCTTGCTTTCACCCTCTTGCTGCTCCATGGGGCTGGGGCATGCACAGAGGCAAGAGTATGGCTTGTGCTGACTTTTGACTCTTCTTTGTCCTTCTGCCCTCTACCTTCCATCATCTCTTCATGGACAGGCTTGCTATGGGGACTCATAGCCCTGTCCTGCTCCTAGCATGAACCTGTAGATTTACTTGAAGATCACTTTGGTTTCTTGTTTCTTTCTTTTTGCTGCCTGAAGCTTTGTGCCTCACACATTGGTATCCTAGAGATGTCTTTGCAACTATTAAAAGTGAAAAATTTGAGTGATGTCTCAACTGCCAGAGCAATAGGCACACACGGTGAGTGTTAAGGTGAGTTTGTGGGGCAGCCTGGGAGATGGAAGTCACACTCAGCTGTACTTGTTCCAGGATGGACCTAGCACTGGACCCATGGTCCCGGGCCCTCATACCCACGACTCATGGGAGTTTCATTGCTTCCCCCTCTGTTTTCTCTCTTAGGATCCTGCCTTGAGATGCTGACCCTAAGAGCATCCTGTTTCCTCTCCTTCATGCCTCACTCCCTTCTGTTACTGCCTGCCCTGTAATGTGATAGCCTTCTTGGGGAGTCTTCAAATGAAGCTTTTAGAATTGTTGAGGGCTCTGTTGGAAAACAAAAAGGCTATTTCATGGGAAGATGATGACCTTATTAACTATAATTAGGCAATTCACAGAGGTTTCCAATATAGTTCAGCATCTCTCCATGTTGAAAAGGGTGGGGGCTATGGTACTATCTTTGGAGATGTAATAGTCTTTACCACATTAACAATCTTGTATCTGCTGGAAGGTTTGGCAGCCTGGTGTTTTCATTTAGAGGCGAGGTATAGTTTTGTAGTCATTCACATTAATGTAATAACTTTGATAAGTAGCTTCAGACAACAATGTCAAGAGCTGTCTATAGCTGGAAGAGGATCGTGGATAGGGGCATGAACATGTTCACATCTCACAAGTGGGCCTGTGCTGTGTCCCTAGGCAGCCCATGTCCCCTGGTTTAGGCTTAGTGCTGAAAGCCAGGGCATTAGACGCTTAGACACTCTTCTTGTGCTAATTATCCAAGGATGTGCATATTTGAAATAATGGGAAGCTGAAGGTTTTTGCATACATCAGCCCCTGCTCTGGAGTCTCTTCTGGGATCTTTCTTTCCCTCTGGATTGTGGGACGGGACCTAGGAACAAACTGTGCCACAGGGTCTGCCTGCTATCAGTCTATAACTGTGCCTATAGCATCACAGGGAAGAACCTTCCAACCCTAGACCTGCCAAGAGGCACCCAGGGGCCTGAAGCTGCTGCTTCCACAGCCGTGTTTGTATATGGCACTGGCCCCAGCTGCCTACCTCCTCACCTCCCTCTGCTGGCTGGGCCATCCAAGCCCACAGCAAATAACTTCTGTTTTATGTCTTTCACTTGTGAACATATTGTTTAGTTCTGTAGGGATATTTTTCATGTGTCATTTGGGTTGTGTTTTCAAAACTAATTAGTAAATTGGCTCATGTTTATAAGCTCTGACAGTCACTCTCTGTGCTGTGGCTGCACCAGGGTTAGCAGAATTGTACCTCTTGTGCTGAGTGCTGGAGGTTTTGTTCCATCCGTTTTTTACCATGGTTTATAACTAGTGCTGCAACAATCTCCTTAGGTATGTAATATTTAGCTTCTGTGCAGTTACTTTCCTAGGCTTGATTCCATGTCTGGAACTAACCAGCCAAGACTAAGAACAGCTTTTCTTTTTTAATTAAAAATTTCTTATAGTTTTGGAAAATAGAAATAAAGATGAGCCATGGGCCCCAAGAAGTGTGTCAGCCAGGATCTCACTGGGCTGCAAACAGCAGGAACTCTAGGAACCAGGGAGTTTAAGGGGAGAGACTGGGCTGGTCTCAGAGTGATCATGGCCATGCCACTGGAGAGCCTGGCCACAGGGTGCTTCCTGTCCCGTGTCCTTCGCCCTTCAGCGTGGTTGTTCCTCTGCTAATCTTGCTCCCTTGACAGCTCCTGGCTGCTTTTAATGGGCCTCTCCCACTTCAGCTGAGTCATTTCTGTTCATCTTTGATACTCAGAGCTGTATTGCACATGCGCCATTGTGGGATACTTACTTTTCCTGTGTTCCTTCGCTCTTCAGCTGCCTGTCTGATGGCATTTCATCCGGCCAGAGCAGAAACTCCTGAGTCCTGATGGAGCAGTGAAGAGCCCGCCTTGGGCCCAGGAAGAGCTCATTCTTTTTAACAGGACTGCCTTTCTTTTCTCATTTCAAGTTAGAAAACGCCTTTTGCTCCCCACATGGTGGAGTCAGGAAGAGAACAGAGGCTTCCAGCCTCAGTCGTGTCCCCACCAGGCTGGAGAGTAAGTTTGTTGAGCTCCCACTGGGTCTGGTGGGTAGTTGGGAGCTGCAGTCACAGCCTTCTGGGAGCTCGCAGAATAGAGGAGGAAACTGGAGCTTTCTAAACTGCCACATTGCTCCTGTGCAAACCAAACTTGGATGGCCGAGTAGAAGTGAGTGTTTTGTGATCTACTTTAATTCTATGGAAAAGCGTGAGAAGCAGCCCTCTCACATGACCACCGCCAGGCTTTACAGTTGTGAGCATTTGCCATATTTATGTTGCACCCTCTTTTTGTTTTGTTAGGATAGGGATAAGGTAGCTGAAGTTCTTCCCCCTCCTCTCCCCGGTGCAACACTGTCCTGCCTTTGGGGGGTATGTGAATGTTCCCTGTATGTGTTTATCCATTAGCAATGTACGATACTGTTTTTGTAATTTTTAATTAAAAATTGTATATTTTATTATTTATTTATTTTTATTATATGTTTGTTTGTTTGTATCTGTGGAGTTGTCTCTGTTTCTACAGTGCTGGTCCCAGAGTTGCCCCTCGAGCCACCTTCACCTGCTGAGCCATCCTGCAGGCCATGTTTTTGCATTTAAAAATTTTTAAGATTTACTTTTAATCTTTCCTTCCTTCCTTCCTTCCTTCCTTCCTTCCTTCCTTCCGTCCGTCCGTC
>LOJH01001369.1:152-36723 GCA_001685095.1 Ellobius talpinus
GGCCCGGGACAAGCCCTGACTTGTTTGTGTCTGCGTTAAGAGGGGGAGGCCTTTCACTCCCACCTTTACTACTATAAAAAAAACAATTCTAACTGAGCTTGGGGCTTTCCATTTATTCCAATATGTTGGACATGTGGAGAGACCAAGTTTGCAAACTTCTATAAAATAAAGGCTCTTTTCTTTTACATATTGGGACTCTGTCTCCTTGTTGGCTTTTGGGGGACTTCATGGATTTGGGCATAACATTAGCACTCTGCTCACAGACCCCGTTAAAATGCTCCATAGATGGAACTCCGGAAAGAGTCATCAGGTTTTATGTGGATTTAGCTAGCACATGTTGGCACGCCAATCTGTTATTGGAGGTCACTTGTTTGTTCCCAGCTGCCCAGACCCGAAACAATCACTCAGAAATTATATCATTTGAATCAATGCTTGGCCAATAGCTCAAGCATATTTTGAGCTAGCTCTTACATCTAGAATTAACCCATTTCCATTATTTTATATTTTACCATGAGGTTAGAGGCCTACCGGCAAGGTTCCAGCTAGCAGCTCATGTCTTTCCCCTCTGGTGGCTACATGGTGTCTCTTGACTCTGCCTTCTTTCTCTCAGCATTCAGTCTAGTTTTCCCCAATCTAGCTTTACTCTACCCTATCACCGGCCAAAACAGATTCTTTATTCATTCATCAATAAAAGCAACACATATACAGAAGGATTTCCCACACCAGTTGGCTTTCTTTATCTTTCAGTTTTGCGTTCTTAGATTCAAGCTCTCAGACTGAAATATTTAAGAAAAATTGTTTACTGGCATCATTCTCGTTCAGGTCATGTTTTGGCAGTTATATTGGTGAGCCTTAATGGGTATAGCTATGCCAACATTTCTAGGAGAAGCAATCTCACAGCAAACTTCGTTTCTCTGACTCTTAAATAAAAATATTTATAGAATGTAGTTAAGGATTCTGCTGACTTAGTAACATAGCAGTTGTAAGCTGTCCTCCAAGATCATTACTTCACTAGCAGCAAGTAGTTCACTAAGTTTCCAGTACCAGGCATAATTTCCCTCTTGTTAAGTAAGCTTTAAGTCCAATTAGAGTGCTGTTGGATACCACCAAGGTATGTGTGTTACTACTGAATCCTTTGGGCTATTGTGTCATATTATTCCTTGTTGTGGTTTGTAGGCGCCATAGTTGAGAAAGATTGCTGCTTGTTTCCCATCAGGCCAGAACCGACTGCTACAGCCCTCAACCACAGTAAAATGTCCTGTACATGCTTGCAACCTTTCTCAGGGTTTATCTGTAGCTCCTGGTTAGTTTAGTCATGTGGAGAACGAAGGATCTTTGTCTCAGTTAAAACAAACTGAGAAGTGCAATCCTACCACAGAGCTGCTCCTGACATGAGTCAGGACTTCGTTATAGTTATATGACTCTTCCCATGCTCCTACCCAGTGCTGCCCAGCTTTCTTTAGTGCTTCTCTCAAACCATTGCTCAATAAAGGTGATAAAGCACATCCCTCATTACAAGCCTGACTCAGGGCACACAGTCCAAGTCTGTGTTGTGCAAAGAGTGAAGAGTTCAACAGAGAACTCCATATGCAACGAATTTTAGCTGAACTAAACTTTCGGTTCACAACACTAGCTGTCAGATGTGCCACCTCATTTTAACTTCTCCGAAGTTCCTCAAATCAGTAGGAAATTTTATCTCCATCTCTTACAAGTTAAAAAAAACCCTTGTATAGAGAGGTAAATTTTCAAGATCACCTTTCTGGGATATATTAGATCTCAGAATCAAATCTTAACAACTTCAATTACACCCAGAGTTCATATTCTGAGCCAACAAGTTTGAAATTTAATTTTAATGAAAAGAATATGGTGTAAAGGAAAAAACATGAACATTAAATAGACAAACAATCTTTCCATTCCTATGATTGTGACTTTTAAGCATGTGACTTTGAACAAATTATTTAACATCTAAGAATTTCATCTCAGATTGCCTGTATCTATAAAGTGGACATGAATACACCTCATGGTAGCATATTTTAAAGGTTAATTGAAGTTAAAAGGCAGCATTTCTTTAACTCATGGGAAAATGTTAGTGTACAAGATCAAGAAGTTTGTAATGTTTCAACTTACAGAATTTGGACTGTTTTCCTGATAACTCCATCAAAAGTATTCTTTCCCTTTGATATTCCAACTTCTCTCCAATTATATGAGCTTGTTTTTTATATTGCTCTTAAAATATATCGCATCAAAACATTTATTGTCAATTGCTTTTAAGTGGTCTGAACTTGGCAACCAGTATGCAATGGCTTTGAAGGTCACATTGGTGATAGACAACTTTGCATGCCCTTCAGAGCCTAGACCAGTAGGTGTTGCACAACTAACACTTCCAGTAATTAATGCAATTGACTGTAAATATGTGATGAACAAACAGATGGTATATCTATTCATAAATGCTCCTGTGAAGGGCAAAATACAATTATCATGAGAACAAGTTACTCTTAAGTACGTAGAGGAAGCTGGAACACACAAACAGTGAACTAAAATATTCAACATGAGCAATAGAGTACGGAAACATGGATGTCATATTCCACTGATACCAAGTGGTCAGAATTACTCATCCTCAAGGGTTAGAGTATGGAGTGGGGGAGAGAGTGTAGAGTGCTCTAATACTGTTCATTCCTCAGAAACATGGGAACAAGAAGTCCAGAAAGAGGACTTTCAACAGCACTCACTTCAAAACATTCATCTCTAGTCAAATACAAAGTAAAGGCTTTTTTGAGATGGAGGGCGGGAAGGAAAAGCTGCAGTAGGAAATGCAATAGAGAGTCAGCAAAAGAATTGTGAGCAGCCGTAAAATTAGACAGCATGACTCTGTGCAGATCAAGTCAGAATAGTTGTGTGATTTTCAATAGCAACATTCCCCAGCCCAGCTGTGTGGTGAGAGAAAGTGCTAAGAGGATGACCTAGGTGGGGAAATGTGCTAGGTTGGCTCATTCTTTAAATACAAGTGACTAAGTGTCAGTCAATGAGAAATATTAGCATATTGGTTCCTAGGTCTTCTCCTCTGAACAGAGAGGAGGGGTAGTAGAGTTAGTAAAAGCAAAATGTCTACAGACTAAAAGTCCTAGGTTGTAATCCAGCCCTTACTCCAACAAGTAGTATCTTTTAAGAACTATGCATAATTATAATATAAATACACATATATATATATAGTATTAACCCTTAAATTGAGATACAGTTCATAGAGCACCTTCTCATAGTGTTCCAAACTACTGAACAAATATTAAATGTTAATAAATGGAGAGAAGCTGGAATTCATAAGAATAAGGGCGGTATACATTACAGGACATGAGAAGTATTCAGAAATTATGAAACTAGCACTTACTTTAGTTTACAATTAAATAAAAGTTACCTATTTAGCTTATATATTTAAAAAGACAGAAGCCTTTCATATTGGCCAAGAATTGCTCCCAAAAGTACCTAGCACATAGTAGGCATACATTAATCAATTTAGTAAATAATCATGGTTTTTAGCTAGTCTAGTAACCATAAAAATACTTCATTTAAAATTTAAATTCATGTCTCTAGATTACTCTTCAGTATCTCACATTAGTTTAAAAACTGGACAACATAAAAATAGACCTGGATTTGTGAAGTTAAACGCCTCTTCTTCCCCCTAAAACAAGATTAACTACGGCCCTCTTAGAATGGCTACCCTTCCATCTGTTCCGCGGCTTTCCTCTGTTGGTCCTGAAGAAATTTTATCTTCCACATTCCAGATCCAAGAATAAAGCCTTTCATGTATTTGTGCATGTGTGTGAATGTTATATATGCTCGTGTGTGTGTGTGTGTGTGTGTGTGTGTGTGTGTGTGTTTGCAGATGTTCACATGCTGAGAAATGCATTTGGAGGTCAGATGACAACTTTTGAGAGTTGGTTCAATCATTTCACCACAGCTTCTGGAGACAAACTCATGTCAGCAGGATTCCATTGCAGGCCCTTATATGCCACGTCATCTCTCTGGCCTTATCTATGTTTTAAGTTTGAAACGTAAAATTGTACACTTTTTTAAGTATTGAAGATGTAAACAAATATAGCCTCATGAGTAAGCAAATTGAGCCATTGACTCACGTAAAAATAAATACGTATATTATTCAATAATCTTTTTGTACACTGTGAAGAAATGTCACTCTAATTGGCTTAATAAAAAGCTGAACTGCCAATAGCTAGGCAGTATTTCCAGGTAAAGAGGATGTTGGAAAAAGGACAAAGATGTGAGACACAGAGGAAGCAGGAAAGCAGAGTACAGTACACACACGTGGTAAATGAGCCTCAGGTCAGCACATAGATTCATAGAAATGGGTTAATTTAAATTAGAAGAAAGAGTTATAAACAAGCCTAAGCTATCAGCTAAGCTTTCATAATAAATAATAACTTTCCATGTCATGATTTGGGAATTGGCTGGTGGGACAGAAAAAGACTCGCTACATAATAAACCACCATGGTTTAGGTTCACAGTTCTGTAAACAAAGGTGTTCTCCGGTTAGGATGCTCTTGCAGTGTTAAGTAAATTAGTCTAGTCTTCTCTGGTGATAAACCACTCAAAGGGGAATCAATTTTAAAACAGAGAGTAAACACACACTCCTTAAATAATTAACCATACTTGTGTCAAAATGCTCAACACCAAATGCCAAAGACAAACGACAACAGTGTATGGTAGAAGACCTTGAGAAAGCGCGGGTCCTTGGTTTCTGGATGCTGATTCTCAAAAGTGTCATGATGATTTTATCAGACTTTTTTGATCTGAAGAGATTCCTCTGCAGGTTTTTTTGGGTTTTTTTGTAGTGTTTATTACTCATCATACACTATAGACCTTAGACCTTGCCGTAAGTTCATGAAATAATCATCTGGAGAGCTTCTGAGGACAATTAATTCAATTATAGCAATAATTACCACAGGAGGATGTTGGCACTTTCCCCGAATTAAAAGTACTTTCCAACATGCTACATGCTGGTTGGGGGAGAGATAATAAACATCCCCAAATCAGTTAAATAAGCCTTCATGCAATCAACAATATGTCACACATCCTTTTTGGTACTTCAGGAGACAATCAAGAACACAACATTTTTTCAAAAAGAAGGCAAATGAACAGAAGACACCTTAAAACACGGGGCAGGATATAATATCGGGACTTTGCAAAATGCACCAGAGGACTAAACAAAGAAGGTGTCTAGAATGCCAAATTGAATTAAGAGTTCGGAATGGTCTCCTATTTAATAATGCCCGTGGTACTCAAGCATGTGTCCTCCATTATAGTGACAATTAATACCATCCAGCAGCTATCATAGACATGAGTAAATGATTAAATGCAAGAAAAGTGTGAGGCAAGCAGCTTCTTTAGGCTTAGAGCCTGAAGGCTTCTTGAGCTGACATGAAGCTCATCCAGACAACCAGTGCTGGTGTTACTATGGCCTACTGGCTTGAGGAGTCTTTTAGCAGATTGACATGAACATCCTGATCCTTTGTGGAAAATCTACCAACGGATCCTCAGCCCCCAATGTCTCTGAACAGACCTGTAGCAGCCACACATATGTTTTTTATGTGGCTAAGACCTGCACCTGCCTGGATTGTGAATATTAATCCATTTTAAAAGGATATTTTGAATGATGTAGAATTTGCATGAAAAACTGCTTTGTGGGTAGCTAAGCAATGGAGTCATGTAAAAGCTAATATTAGGTTTGTACCATTATGGATGTCTAATTTCTCTATGTCCTCCTTGTTTTCCCTAGAAATTGTCACAATAGTTTCCAGGAGACTCACTTCTGGAAAATCTTTGATAATGGAATTTATATTGAAAAATAAATGAATTTTAATTAATCACTTACTGTGCTAATAAAAACCAACAACTAAATTTACACTCTCTTCTAATCTGCTCCTGCATACTTAGTTTGCAGTTCTAACAATAATCTAATCATCGCTTTTCTGATCAATACTTAATACTTCTATCAATATTTAATATCTATCTCTAGAATGCCCAGATAGTTGACCCGGCCACCTCTTTGCTGACAGGAAGAAATGATTCACTCATGGGCAGGCTTTGATGAAATAGGGCATGAAGTGAGCCTCCTTCAGCCAACACAGCAGCAATGTGTTTTCTGTTTCAGTACAACTTCCACAAACTTGTAATTTATTTGAAAGAATATGTGGCAGATAGCAAAAAGAAAAAAGAAAGAAAGGAAAAAGGCAGGGGGTTGGGTGGGGGTGAAGCATCTGGAAGCCTTCTTGTCAAATGGTAACATTCTGGAAGTTTCCTCATTTAGAAGTAATTTCTGGAAAATTTCTTGATTAATACAAATCCGTGAACAAACTTAAAAATGATGGCTTTGTTATTGCTCTGGCACAATATGCTAACAACACTGTGAGCGCTGCCAAATCTCTGAGAGTTCTTTCATGCGGATTATGGTCTTGTTTACATATCCAGCTGTACTGAAGCCTTGTCCATGGTGGTAACCTAACAATGTTCCCAGTGGGGGTGCCCATTAGGGGAGGGGAGACTAGTTGAGGTTTAGTTTGTTTAAATTGAGCAAGAATGCACAGCGGTGCTCAGATCTTAGGGAATGTGTTGGAAGCATACCCCTTCTAAGATCTGTTTTCATTTATTTAAGGGGAATGTTTGCATTGCTCAAAAACTGCAAGGCACAAACTGGCCACACAAAATGCCTTCCAAATGTTTACTGCGGTCTACACAGAAGGGGGTTAGAAAACACAAATACTATTAGACTGGAGTAAAATTCTGAGTGGAAAAAAGTAATTGTTGCTTCAGTCATATTTGTTAATTAAAACCCAACCCATTTTCTGTTGTGTATATTCATGAAATATGTATAAAATATACATTCCTACATGGGAACACTTAAATCTGATAAGAAATACAAAACTCACTGCAGAATATGAATTTAGCATTGTGAGTAATTGGTTTACATTAATAGGACATTCATGAAAATAATTTTATTTTGTTAGTTTGCACATATTTATATGCAATGATCTTGTTGAGATTTCATTTTACAAGTTCTAATGGGGACACAAATTCAGAACAAAAACTTGAACAACAAAACACTTACTTTCTAATTTTGATCAGTATTTTAACAGCTATTTATTTGTTTATGTTACTATCCAGAAAGCCATTCATGGGATATGATTGCCTCTCCTCTAACCTTCGTACATTTTGAAATTCTGTAAATGAAAATATAGTCCAACTCCAAAACCTTCATACTGTTTCTTCCTTAATCTTTTCTGCTAAGAGAGCATCGGAGGTAGAGCAAGGAGACCCCAGGCTAGGGCTGTGCCTGCAGCTTAACTGGGTTAAATGAACTCCTCTCAGGGTTTTCTCTCTGATGCCAACTGAAAGACAACGTGCTTCTGCTATGCTAAAAATGCACCAAAGCTTAAGTTGATCTATTGGGTATCATCTGGGCAAAATAAAACTGTTCTTGGGAAACTCACAAATCATATTTCTTTGAATTATGTGCTTATCCAATTTTATGAAAGTAATTTTCATCAGAGGAACTTATTTCTAGTTTAATCAAAATGTGAAATTCCAGCTGGTCTCAACAGTCCATACCTGGAATTCCAGCACTCAGAGGAGACCAGGAGTTCAAGGCCTTCCTGGGCTACATGAGACCTGTCCCCAATAAATAAACAATTTGAAATTCCAGTGAGGAGGGGAGGACTCATGATTTTTATTTCTAGAAAAAAATGTAAGCTTGTAGATAATCTTATATTTAATATTAGGGGGTCAGTATTTTAATTAACTGTCATATTCTCTTGTTTTCGTCAATATAAAAGTATAAAATCGTGCATTTGATATGGAACTTTGAGGCGCTTTATTGTCTGTCTTCTGACATAGCCCACACCCAGTCGACACGTCTGTAGTTCTGCGCACAGTGCTGTTGTCACGTTGCTAACAAGCCTGGGAGAACAGACGATTGTTTGCTTTCAGACACCACTTTCTTCTGACCCAGCCATGAATTTTATATTCTCACATTCTTAAAAGCCATTCTCACATCTTAAGATAACTTTGAATTGATATTAAATAATAAAAGGGAACATAACAAAATATAAGGATATATCCTATAAGGAACATAATATTGGGTATGCATAGTATCATTTTGATACTAAAACATCCTGCCTCTGCCTGTTCCTCTATCTGTGAAAATGAATCCAATAATAGTAACTTTTCTGTCTGACAGTTTTAAAATAAAATAATGCTGCATGGTATTGAAGATAAGAATTCTGCACATGATAAACCTTAAATAAATAGCTTATACAAGGGTGGTTATGAGCACACATTCATTTTTTGTTAACCTTTCAATCCATATCCAATGGTTTAGGTGCTTAAAAGAACCTATTGAACAATATTTAAAATATGAGAGGGCTTGTTAACATGTTGATGCAGAAATTTTCCAGAACTGTTCTGTTAATGCCTGACAGCTTAACTTGGAAATACTTAAAAACTCTTCAACTAATGTATGACGAGCCTGCCTAAAACATCAAGAGTAAACTTTTCTATAACTACTTTAAAACTTTTTTAAGGAAAATATTGTGAGGTTGAAAGAAAAAAAAAGAATAGTTTATGGTATGGTCCTGTGGTCCTATAAATAGTATTAATAAGGATGAATCTTATATCAAAATGTTTTCAGAATACTATTTCAGTATATGGTAATTCTTCACTGCATTTTCTTGTGTTGGAAGTTCACTAAAACTTGTGTGTACTTATACCAAGGATGAATATCACAGGCGGTGGCTGGGCCCTTACTCTGCATTTTCATTGCTACGTGGTAAGAGGAGACCAGATCCCCCAATTGGCCTGGGATGAGGATATGAATGAAACCGAATTAAAGACAAATTATCTCTCAATCCCATATGTTATTTTGATTTGCTTCCCCAGAGACAGATGCTCTCTGGTATTATGAAAATCAGACTCTTTAAAAGTATGCTGACATCTATATTCTAATGCTGTCTAATCATTGAAAACTAAGATAGATGTTTCTCCTTTCTACAAATGAACTATAGAATTTATTTTTAACTAGATTAAAACAGTTAATGAGCCACAAAAGATATTTTTAAGTACCTGTCAAATTATAGTCATAAAGTTTTCAAATAATTCACCCTACTTTTGTCCAAACTTATAACCATATCCAGTGATCAAAATGGAACACTATGATGTCTTTTGAAGAGTAGCTGTTGATTTGGGAACAAGTTATAGTGTCCTGATTCCAAATCACTGTAGACACACACTTCTGAAATTACAAGTTTACCTGTAATACAATTAAGCCTTTATATACCATTATTTATAGATGCCCATGCAAATCAATCACCAATATAATTCTCTCTCTATGCTCTTTTCACTTTAATTTTCTTAGTATGAAAAGGTGGCCATTGAGTCTTTTCAGATTTAAACTCATTTTGCAAGGAAAAAGGAAGTATTCTTCACCCAAGTAATGCTAGCTGAAGGAGGCCTTTGTTCTCTGTCACTGCTTAGCTACACTCTCATAGCCTACTGCGTTTGACCAAAGCCTCCCGACGTATTTGCATAAATGATGGAAGATACAGGAGACGTGAAGGTGACACGTGCAGTTTCCAGGAGGAAGCTGCTGTCCCGGATGCTCACTAAGAAGCCATCCTGGAGTTAGCTGCATATGCACCATCCCTGCTGCCTTCCCAGCTGGAAGGAAGGTGTTAAGAGGCAGCTGTCAGCAGAAAGCAGCAGCAAAGGCATCATGCCTTTCCAGTTCACAGACAGAAAGCTATTCATGAACATCCCCAATAATGGACACGATAGCAGCATTCTTTCCAAAGACTTCTGACCTAACTTCCTTGAAACTTCTTTTGCCTTCTGGCTTATCAGTTGCAGGGCAATGTGCTACTCAGCCACCGTATGGGAAGTGAACCAGAACCATGTGAGGTTAATTCATCTCTCCTGGCAATCATAAAGTTTGTTCGCTCACAGATTCAACAATGAAATTGTTACTGATTAGTACAAGTTGAAATCTTCACTTGCATCATTCCAAACCACTTTAATTACCTTGTTCTAATGTGGTATATATGCCCCATTTGCCAAGACAAAACTGCTATTATTCAGGGGGGGAAAATATTGCTGTAGCAAGCACAGTAAGTTTTAATGTTTTCACTGCTGAACTGTCAAAATGTGAACATTCCTACCCCCTGAAAAAAAATGAAAGTACCGAACTATAGTATAACCTTCACTTTTACAGTAAGAGGTTTCGAGAATATGACAAGGAAAACATAGCAATTTCAGCCAGGTCATAATTTAGTATAAAATAAAACAAGACATTTAAACCCGAGGAGGGAAAAAATCTGAGCGTGGTAGAACTATCAAACTGTGCAATTTCCTTGCACTCAAATTGCATTTTCCCCCTTCAGTGTTATACCGGCAGGGTCATGCCCTCTAGATTAGAGACGTTTGCATTAGAGGAAACTAGGTTATGTCTTCCACTGTCACAGGCAGAAATTATGAGCTGGAGCACATTTTAGCCAGTCACTCTGAAAAATGTTCGCCCAAGGGGGTAATAATTAGAACTGTTTTTGTCAGGTGACTGCATTTTAAGCAATGATGTGTCGGAGAATCTAGCTGAAGGGTTTAGTATAAATATTTTTTCCGTCAGCATTATAGCTTCATGTTATTTATTTATTTTTGACTTTGTTTTTTGTCTCAAAAGTAAACACTTTTCAGAAATTATCAGCTAAAATGTCCTACAGTTTAGCACCATGGTGACCCAATAACATACCAGCTGGCAGAAATTGATGGTCAAGTACTCTTAAAAGTTATTGCTTAGAACTAAAGTCACTCATTACAACATCATCACATACTCATGAGCACAAAGAACCATATTTTTAGATTTCATATAAGAATTTAAGCATAGGCAGATAGTGATTTTACTTCTGAATTATTATTTTGCTTAAGTGGGTATTTGATGCAATTTGATATCACAGTTCAAGTAAATATGACTAAAATATCCCACAAATTTCTGAGCATTTGTGTTGCTTTAAGGTAGTGGAGCACCACTGGGATTCATGGTCCTAAAATGGGTGGGTAACCTAAGTATTCTGTTACGACTCTTTTTGACAAAAATGGATCATTTTAATATTTGTATCCATTACAAAAACATTATGGAAAGGTAGGGATGAATTGGGACAATCTCATCTCCTTTGGCTTATAAACTCTAATAAAGATGATATTTTTGTTCCTATAATAACCCTATCTCTACAAATTCATGGATAACTCTTGGGCATAAGACTCTTAGACATGGACAGATTATGCTTTCAATAAGAAGAGCACAACATCTCTCTAACCTCACCATAGCAGTTCAGAATGATGGAAAGGCCATGGTCAAAAATTCTTAAACTTTCTATTTTATATGCCACTAAGTAGTCTGACAACTCAAAGCCACTTATTTTCCAGACTTCCCTGTTTTATTATGAATAGTCTGAAATTTTTAAATAATTTTCAGAAGCATGTACTGTATGGACAAACTTCTCCTTATTATGTGTTCTCTTCCATCTTGATACATTCCAGTTAGAACCTGACATTGCTGAAATCCTCTTATTAAACCATCAAGGCTTTCTCTCCCTCTTTTGCTTTCCAGATGTTGTCTGTGTATTAGAAGATGACCGTATATTCTATGGGGTGGATAAGAGACTTCTGGCCTCAGCTATTCTGTTTCTCACTGACAGGTTATTGAGTATCTTTTATCGCTACCTAATATGTTATACCAATCACCTGGAGCCCAGAAGGGTCGTGCTGGTCACTATTCCTAATGCACTTAGACTCTGCACCAGCCTCCTGCTATCCCAGCATTATGCATTCCACTGATCTCTTAATTGTAGGAACTAGGTGTCTCAGTTAGGGTTTTACTGTTATAAATAGATGCCATGACCACAAAAACTCTTACATGGGAAAGCATTTAGCTGATGCAGGAAGACAGAGTGACACCAGGCCTGGCTTGAGCTTCTGAAACCTCAAAGCCCACCTCCTTGACATACTTACTTCAACAAAGCTACACCTACTCCAACAAGGCCACACCTCCAATAATGCCACTTGTTATGAGTATGAGGTAGCCATTTTCATTCAAACCACCACAGAAGAAAACTCAAGAACTTACAAGATGTACAGACACTGCCACAGCCATGGGAAGCCAAAGGTGTTGGAAACTAAATGTTTCCTCTAATCATTTCTAGTTGTGTGGTGCCAAGTTGCTGCTATACCATGATAAACAGGGGAATTCTTTAAGGAATTTGAAATTACCACAGCCTTAGTCTGGTTCTGATCCTCCATCTATGAATGGCACAATTTCAGTCAGATTTTTCCATTCTCTTTAATCCCGCTGTAAAGGTCTCAGTGCCACGAAGTGTGAATTCAAAACCACATCAGCCCTCTTGTCATTGGCAGCTTTTGTGCCACCCCTCATCTCAAGCTCAGCTAATTCCTTTCCCTATGATATGAGCTGTACCGTTCCATACCTGCCCTTTCCATTCTTCAGTGCATTCTCCCTTCGCTGAATCAGGAGTATCGAAAGGATATCAAACACCGATCGATTATCAAGGCAAGAAAAGACAAGAGGTGTCTACTCTCTCTAGTCTTCTCTCTCCCTTGCACTTATCTACTCCTTTGGGGTTTTGGTTGTTTGTTTTGTACTTCCAAAACAGTGACCTGTAAACCTTTTTCCCAGACTCCTACGACTTTCTCTTAGATGTTTCCAGTTGGTGACGCTAACAGGAAACTGAGGAAATAAATGCCTCATTTTCCAGACTCTAATCTTAGTTTCAGCAGCGCAGCAGCACTGATGCCAGTAAGCATGGCTATGAGGTCTGTGAAGTAACTCAGGCTGTACCGTGCCTTCAGCCCCTCAGTGCTTGGAACTGATTCACTGTATTAAATTAGCTCTATTTGAAACTCCTCAAGTGAGTTCTGTTGTCTGATTAAACAATGACTGGTACAGGAAAATATGTCAATCATATGATCTCTAATATACTTAAACAAAGTATTGCTATAGAAATATTATTAGTTAATTCTTTTTTTAACTATCGTAGACAAGAATGTGAACTAGAGTTATAGCGTAGTATTTATTAACCATCATAACTGCCTAAAAATTTATACCTCCATTAGCTAAATTCTAGAGTAAAAATTCAGAATCATTATTTACTATGATTCAATATTTGCCACATATTTTAGCTAACCATAATTGACTCCACTCTTCATACACTGTCTTTGGATTTAGGAATATAGGTATGCTGATAGAATCTTGTTTTTTCATGTTTCTGAAATGCTTTCACCATTCTGAAACACATATGGAAATGAAAATTTAAACTTTTGTCTTTCTTTCCCTACTCCATCTAGTACCACATGTGCTGAAATTCATTTCCAAATTCCTCTTGGTTTGAGAAATGCACAGTCTGGAATCCGGATGCCATTAATCACTAGCAGGAGAAGAGAAATGCAGTGGGCCATGGACTCATGCACCATACATATACCACATACATACACAGCACATACACACACACATACACCCACACATACACACACACACACACGCTCAAGCACACACAGTTATAATTAGCCAAACAAGGCAAAGAAAGCATCTAGTCTCCTATTTTTTCATTCTAAGTCCAGAATTCATTTCATAGATGCTATTTTGAGGTAACATTTTCAGTGTTTCCACATAAAGCAAGGTTTATTCCTTCATCTTCATCTTCAGAACAATGGGGAGTTGTGGGGAAAATATGGGGTGTTCTACTTGCCAGACAGAAAACAAAAGAGCTCAATACCTAGTACGAAGCACCAGATTTCAAGCAATAGTAGAGTCCTCAAATGAATTAAAAAAGAGAAAGACAGAGAATGTGCACTGGGAAGCAAGGCTGAGTGCTGACACAGCATAAACCGTTTCCACCGTGGTCACCTCTGAGCCCTTTTATGAAATTGTGCATTTATAAGCAGTCAGATGCTCTGCTTTTACCAGGGTAAAGGTAATTTCAATATCTGTCCACATCATCATTATTTTTCTCAAGAAAGAGTACATCTCATTTGTAAATATTGTTACAAAAGAATAGGAGATCTTGAAATACATAACTGCTCTTTTGGATCAGAATGTTATGGAAACATCATTGATTTTGATGTACAAGGTTTAGGAAACATTCAAATAACTGCTGTCTCAACTCATATGGTTTTTGTAAATTTAAAAAATGATGTAAAGAGTGCAGCCATAATTGAAAGAAAAATACTATAGACATTCTGTTACCAAAACAAGTCCTTCATTTTTTTTAATTCTACTGCAAACCAGAAATTACCCATCTAAGACCCAAATAAAAATTGCATACACATATTTATACCCATAAAGTCTGATAGAAAATTAACACATCATAATTCTTAGAGGGAAAGCCTGATATGCCACCATTTGGTTATATATTTCAGTTTCTTCCAATATGTGATGAAGTAGAAATATGACATTTGATATTATCACTGATGGTTAATTCTGTGAACATTTTAATATTTTTTAGACATCCCAAGATTTATATTTTTCCCTCTCTAAGAGAAAGTGAGAATTTAAATACCAAGTCATTCTTCTCTTTTGTGAAAAATAAATGGTATAATACACCTCCCAAGGTTAATCCATGTCCTTGCACCTCCAATGAATCCATGGCAAGAATGTTTTTTATTGCTCTGCCATATCTAAAATTGCTTAGTCCATACTCTTTAGACACATCGTTTTTCAAACTCAAACTACCAAGTTTCATCAGAAAAGTGCACATTACACTAGATGCAAAGTGAATGACTACTAACTCATGTTCTAGGGATGTGTGCCATTCTTCATCAAGCAAGCAGCCCATATGTTTTAGGTTGAAGAAATAATCTTGCAGAAAGCAAGCACTGTTAGGATGTCATAGGTTTTTGAATGATTCTTTGACAAATTGTAAAGTAGCCTGTTTTTAAAATTGCATCATCCATGGAGTCCTAGCTCTCACCATGCCCACGCCTACTGGATGTAGTTTCGGATGAACAGAGTACAATCCCTCTGTCTTTCTTATCTCCTGTTCATTCTTAGCCTAGTCCAGGATGATGCCTTAGCCTTTTTCCAAACCATGTTCAGAGAAGTGGGTCAGAAAATATTTCTTTGGTTTCAAATATTTACTCAAATTGTATATGCTGGAGCTCCAACCTCTGAGACCTGTGAGTATGAGATATTTGGGAATAAGGACTCTGGAAATAGTCAAAATAGAATGAGATTGTTAAAGTGGGATCTATCATCTCTTTAAAAATTACCTTGAGTAGGAAGACATTAGGAACACGCAAGCAAGTGATGACACAGAATATCAAAGATACCCAGTAATTCAACAGAAACTGGAATCTCATGGAAGATTATCACAGTTCTCAAATGGAATGAAGTTGATGACATCTTGACTATAAACTCTAGCCTCCAGACCTGTGAGACAATAGGACTCAGTACTGAAACCACATGACATTTGTTACATTGGTCCTAGGAAACTAATACAAATCTGATCTTAGACAAGAACAAGCTCGGTCTCTGAAACCTCCTTTGATAAACTCTCCTCCATGGGATGCCTCAGCTGTCCCACAGTTCTACAGTTGTCTTGAGACCAACTCAATGTCTAGCTATAGACTATGTTCTTTGACTCAAGTGCATACTTCTAACTAGTTAGTCAGCATTACCTAAGTTTATCCTCAAGTAACATAATCAAGTGCACCTCTAATGCGGCTGCTTCTGAGAAAATACTATCTTGCCAATTACTTGCATCACCATCTGCCCAATCATGCAAGCTATAAAGATGAGCCATAGTTACTTATATCATGTCCCTCAGCTCTGACAAAGTAGTTCCTTCCACATACATCTATATGTGGAAAATCTGGACAGTGTCTCAGGCTCCGCAGTCATACAGTCACAGTGTTGGTTCACACTCTGCTCACTTGCCCCACTTCCCCAGCAGCCTTCTGAAGCCTCTGCTACCCACACACCCTGTCATCTATCTCTTGTTTTAGTCGGATAGTTTTCCACATATGGATTATCATATGTTTGCCTTTTTAAAAAAATTCTTTGTTTTTTTTTACTACATATAAAACAAAGGTAAAACTTCTTGTAAAGACACATAAAGTATTTACAAATCTGGTTTAATCCAAACCTTCTAACTTGTGTTATTAATTAATCCAAACATATCAAACCTGTGTCCACCTCTAGCTGGACACTTCTGAACATACCATGATACACAGGGCCTAGCAACTAATTTATGCCAATCAGCTACAACTTCTCACAAAGACCATTTCCATGCCAGAGCCTTGAACACTCACAATGAATGCTTTAGCACCCAACAACAAATAGAAGCTAGTCCAGTAGGAGGGCATCATAGTTTGGGGGAAAATGGCCCCCAAAGGGAGTGGCACTACCAGGAGGTCTGGCTTTGTTGGAGTAGTTGTGGTGTTGTTGGAGGAAGTGTGTCACTGTGGAAGCAGCCTTTGAGGTCTCATATATGCTCAGAATACTACAGTATCTCAGACCACTTCCTGTTGCCTCTAAGACATAGGACTCTCAGCTACTTCTCCAGCACCACATCTGCCTGTACAATACCATGTCTCACCATGATGATAATGGACTGAACCTCTGAGATGTAAGTGTGCAAACCCAACTAAATGTTTTTGTCTTTAAGAGTTGACATGGTTATGGTGTCTCTTCCCAGTAATAAAAACCCTAATTAGGACAGGGGTTACTGAGTTACTGCATGGAGGACACTTGTTAAAGAGAGAGCCACTTGCAGCCAATTGTGTATAAATGGGAACCATTTATACTTATTTTAATATAAGACAGTCTATACGAAATGGCATATGATACATATTTATTGAAGTTTAAATATACTGCTAGGCTTTTGATTCACATAATAAGGTATATTGCTGTGAAATCAAATTGAGAAAGGTTTGGGGTAACATTTTCAGTTTAATGGCATAGTATACACCTGAACAATTTGAAGATAAAACCAATTAAAATATTATGCAAACATAAGGCTTTGTTTCATTTATATTCCTCATTGAAGAGCCTTTCTGCAGCCACTTCTCGCCTCTCTTGTTCTCTCTGCATCTCAGGGTTTTCTATGTCTGTCTTATGGTCATCGAGTTTTACCTCCCATAATACATTTGGATTGAACTGTAAGCTCACTCAGGTCAGGATATATACCTGATTTGCTTTTAAACTTCTTTAGCACCTCCCTCCAAGTGCAAGGCATTGTCTATGTTCACTGAATGTGGATTGAATGAGCTCAGTGGCAGAAAGTGATGAATGAATTCTTTTAATAAATGCACCATGTCTCTGGAAATCCATAGTGCTCACATTTTGCCTGATGGGCTCATTTTGGAGTGATTGGATGCCTTTTATTGGCTAATGTCTGCCATGTGGTAAAGTCTTCATTTGCTGAGTTGATGTTCCAAATCTTACAATTCTTAGTCATAATTATTAGTTTTTCCCCTGAATTTTGTGCTTCATTGAGGTTTTAAAGGGTAATATTAACCTCCCAGCTTTTCCTCCATAAATTTATAATTTCATTGTGATTTCATTGCTATATTGGCTTCTGTTTCAGAAGATTGTCCAAAGTTTAGGGGATTATATGTCAGTTATTTTGCCTTCTCACGAATGGAGATATTTGCTCACCCTCTAACTTGCTAAACTGCATAGCAATAAACAGTACAAATATGATGAAGAATAACAGATTTATTTACTTAGAAAGAATAAATCTTAAAGGAAATGGAACATGACTTTTTGTTTATGCTAAAATTAAATTAGAATTTATGAAAATATTTATTCCCACAATATTCTTCCACACCTTGGCATCTGTTTACCCGGATATAAGTCAATATTTTCTGCAGAATATAAAACTTTAAAAATACATTAGGAAGTATTTACGGAATATCTCAAGCATAAACCTCAACAATATGGAAATGTGATGATTTAAATTTGACCTAGGCAGCCTACAGAATAGGAAAGGATAGTCACCAACCCCACATCTGACAGAGGGCTGAGTTCCAAAATATATAAAGAACTCAAGAAACTAAACGTGTGTGTGTGTTTATTCAATATTAAAATTAGGATACAGATCTAAATAGAGAATTCTCAGCAGAGGACTCTTAAGTGGCCAAGAATCACTTAAAGAAATTTTTAACATCCTTAGACATCAGGGAAATGTAAATCAAAGCAACACTGATATTCTATCTTATACCTGTAATAATGACTAAGGTCAAAAAAACACATGACAGCTTATGCTAGAGAGGATGTGGAGCAAGGTAGTAGTACAGCCACTTTGGAAATCAATATAGCAGTTTCTCAGAAAATTGGAAATCAATCTACCTCAAGATTCAGTTATATATGCCTCTCGTGTGTATATTCAAAGGATGCTCAATCATAATTTAAGGACATTTGCTCAACTATGTTCATAGCAGTTTTATTTGTAATAGCCGGGTTCTGGCTATTATGGCTATAAACAACTTAGAAGTGCATAAACTGAAAAATGGATTAAGAACGTGGTACATTTGCACATTGGAGTATTAAAACTGTTAAAAACAATGACATCATGAAATTCACAGGCAAATAAAAGGAGCTAGGAAAAATGCTGCTGAGTGAGGTAACCCAGACCCAGAAAGAGAAACACAGTATAGGCTCATTTGTAAGTGGATATTATCTGCTAGGTAAAGGATAACCATGCTACAATAAATAGATCCAGAGAGGCTAATAACAGGAGAGCCCAACGGGGTAGCATGGCTGTCCCTGGAGAGGGGAAATAGAAGAAATCTCATGGGCAGACTGGTGGCAGGAGGGGATGAAAATATGATGGATCAGGTAGGATTGGGTCAGGGGAGTGGACTGGGAGAGATCCCTGGAAGGGGGTCATTTCAGTGTCAGGTAGAAACCTGGTGCAAAGGGAGCTCCCAGGAATCTACAAAAATGACCCCAGCTAAGACTCCTAGCAACAGCAGATACATAGCCTGAACTGAACATCTGCTATAACTAGGCAAGACTTCCAGTGGAGGAACCACCAACCTTCAACCTGTGTAGTCTGTACTGCCTAAAGGATGTGCTACGATAAAGGCAGCACAGAGATTGTGGGAATGGTCACCCAATTCCAGTCCAGTCTGGGACCAATGCTGTAAGAGTGAGTCTACTCCTGACAGTGCCTGGAGGGACAGCACAAAGACGCTGGATGGCCCAGAGACCTAGAATAGAGCCAAGCAGAGCTAGGGAAAAAGACATGCCAAAGTAATCATGCCTAACAGTAGTCTGCTGTACTCATAGACTGGTGAGTATCCCAATTTTCATCAGAGCCTCCTTCCAGTTACTAATGTAAACAAACGCAGAGACGCACAACCAAACATTAGGCCAAGCTTAGGGAATCCCGCTGAAAGAGGAAGGAAGGATTGTAGGAGCCAGAAGGTTCAAGAACATTACAAGAAACCCACACAGCCAACTAACCTGGGCTTATAGGGGCTCACAGAGACTGAACCGACAATCAGGGAGCCTGCTTTGGACGGCCCTAGACCCTCTGCACATATGTGATAGTTGTGTTGCTTAGTCTTCTTGTGGAACTCATAACAGTGGGAACAGGGGTGTCTCTGGCTCTTTTACTCGCTTTTGGGACACTATTTCCCATACAGGGTTGCCTAGTCTTACCTCAACTTGGTTTGCCATGTTTTGCTGATATCTATGAAAGGTTTGCCCTTTTCTGAATAGAAATGGAAGAGGAGTGGATGGGTTTATAGGGGAACTGTGGGGTAGAGGGAACTGGGAGGAGAAGAAGGAGAGGTAACTGCAGCTGGAATGCAATGTATGTGTGTGTGCGCGTGCATGCGTGCATGTGTGAGTGTGTGTGTATTTAAATCTTACCTAGGAATGTATAACTCAGATTTCACACACTGATGTTGCACATGAGGAATTTATCATTTTCAGTGTTGGATAATGCTTATCATATTTATTAGATTCATGCACTATTCTGCATGATTATTTATAAGTACACACCCATCAGTGCATTGTAGGTCAAAAAAAGCACTCACATAGAGAGTGAAAAGAAAGAGGATAAGACTGAAGCCAGTAAAATGATGAAACTTATGAAATCCTCTGGAGAAAAAGTCATTACATTAATTTTAATTTTTTACTGCATGTGCCTCAGTTTTTACTTACTTGTAAACACCTTCTTCCCAGCTTTCTTTGAACACTTATAATTCCACCATTACTCCCAGACATTGTCCTATATGCATCCCTTCTTCAAATAACGGTTCTAGTCAAGTTCCTATAAGGAGAAAATACTATAGGCCAGTAATTCAGCATCAAGAAAATCTACCTTTACATCTCCAAGTATTTAAACTTCTTTTTTAGCCTTTAATAAAATCAATGCTTCATACAAGGACTTAGTAATATTCAGGAGAATTTACCACAATGTCCTTCATGGAAGACTGTCAATCAATGTTTCCTCAGTAGATAAAAAAGCAAACTAGTTCTCTCATCACTGGGACTTTCCAGTGTGCTACATTTATAGACATTACCACATATTATTTGGTTGAAAATTTTTACTATTTGAACAAACTTAAGTAATAGAGCTAGAAAAAAAGTTAATATGAGAAAAACTCTCCAAAGTGTATTTCATTAAGTATTTACTGTTTGCCAATACAGACAATTTAAAAGTTAATCTTAATATTCAGTGTATATTATGTGCATGTATATACATGTATTATTATATAAGAGTCAGTTTATCCAACTAAGCCTTTGGCTCTTTTCCTAAGAATGCAACTTAACATCCCTTTTGCCATTGATAAAAATGGATGTCTGTGAGGAGATATAAATGACTATTAAAATCAAGGCTTTGATATGCAGAGCGGAAAAATTATTGATTTAATTCAAAAATAAGAAAAAGTCAAACAAACAATAGAGAAGATAGAGCTCTTAGTTCTTGTTGCATGTTTCTCAAGCACACTTTATTTCCAATGAATGGCTATAAATAAAAATAAAACAACAAAAACATACTTCAATCTCATCCCTATTTTCATGTGGGAAGGAGCAGAAATAGCACTACAGAAGATAAGACCTATCATCTGGTATGAGAAGAAAAACGACGCAGCTTCATTCACCTTCTCACTTATGTGCAACTGGGTGTGTTTCCATCTTACAATGGCAGCAAATATTACTTTTAATAAGAAAGCATTGTTCTCTCATTATCTCATTACATTTGTTGCTAACGTTTTGAAAATGTGATCACATGATTTGTAATGCATTGAATAGAATTTAGTTACTGACATCCAGGTGGTTATTCATAATCCTCTGAAAGAATGCATTTTAAACTTCGTAGTAAACTAGGAACAAACACATCTCAAAGTATACAGAGGTTGTTGCACTGAAGGATGCTGTTTGTGTCTCCCTTCTTCTGTGACTGAAGGGTCTTATAACTCACAATAGAAGTAAATATATGGGTCTGTAAGGCAAGGTAAGTTGAGGAAAGTGCGTCTAACTACCTCAGTCGTGTGTCTGGGGAAACTTCAAGCCCCCAAGCCAGACCATGGCAATGAGCTTCTGCTACCTCTGTGGAAGAATGAGACTGGAGCAAGTCAAGCTCAAAGATGTTCCATCCTGAGTTCATCGCTTGTGCAAGTGCAGAGAGGCTGCACTTAGGGCCCAGGGGAAGCCAAGGTTCCTTCCTGACCCTTAGGTCCCTGGCTACAATACTGGGGAACATATTAGTTTCTCTTTCACTTGGTTACTTAAAAGTGGGCCTCAGTGGATTAGAAGGTGGGAATAGGGAGAGAAAAGAAAGGAAATGAGTCAGCAACAGCTGTAAGCAAACTACAGGACGGAAAGCTGAGGCTTTGGGTTTTTTCGGTTTTTTATTTTCGGCTGTGCACACACTAGCCATGTCTTTTTGAGACTTTAGCACCCCCAAACCTTGTAGTAAGGTGCTGTTACCAGAGGAACCACAAATGTCCCTTCCAGTTTTAAGCCTTCACAACAGACCAGTCACCTGGGTTTTCTGTTTTATGCTGTTATAACAGAGTGTCTGAGACTCAGTAACTCATAAAGGACAAAAATATACTTCTCATAATTTTTAAAAGTCTGAGAACATAAAGGACAAAAATGTATTTCTCATAGTTAGACAGTCCAAGATCAAAATACTATCATTGGATACAATCTTCTTTCTCCATCAACCACTGCAAAAGGGAAGGATGACAGAATGTCAAACTTCCCCTTCCCTAATGATACCTACCCCATCCTTGAGCTCAGATCTCTAATAGATTCACCCCCTTGTAAAGATCTAAATTTCATTTCAATGTCAATTAAATTTCAACATGAGTTTTGAATCAGTTGGTGCTATATGCTCTGCATTAATTGCCCACACCATACTGGAGAGAAACCTATGAAGACAGTGGCTTGTGTCCATTTGTCTATGAAGACCAGGTCTTGTGTCTGTTTTGTTCACTGTTATTCCCCCAGGTTTTGTTGTTTGTACTATTGTGATACTCACATCCCAATGACTTGCATCCAGAGCCACTGTTCATTACCGCAGCATGAGACACAACAGATGAACTGTTGTCTTATGTTTTGTAGGATCTGCGCTGTTAAGTGGGATTCTAAAATCTGTCCCCATTATTCCTCATTTTCACTTGTTGGCGGCCTTGACAAGTCAATTAACTGATGATGCTTTCACCTCTTCTATAAAACGATTAAACTTCCAGCTATTTCAACAAAAAATCATTATGTAAATAATGAACCTTTGCTTTTTGCTTACAAATCTGAAATTTGGACAGAGCTTAGCAAGAAAGGGTCATTTCTGCTCCATAATGCACTGGAGGGTAAGCCCAGTAGAGGTTGGTTTCAAAGCAGCAATTCAATAGTTTGTTGGCTGGGAGGGCCCTTGTTTCTTCCCCAGTTGTCTATGCTTCCTCTTAGAACTCCAGCAGAGTTCTAAGAGGAAACATCCTCAAAAAGGAAGCTCCACAGAAACTAACCTTCTTTTGTCTCAGCTTTACAAACCTAGAACTGTGGTTCTCAACTTGTGGGCCACAACTCCTTTGAGAGTCAAATGATCTTATCACAGGGGTTGCCTAGGACCATCAGACACACAGATATATACATTCCCATTCATAACAGTATCAAAATCACAGTTATGAAGTAACAACACAAAGAATTTTATGGTTGAGGGTCAGCACAACATGAGGAGCTGTGTTAAGGGTCGAAGCATCCAGAAGGTTGAGAAGATCTTTGCCAGACTCTATTGGTCAAGACAGTCATCGAGCTCCTTGAACTTCGTGGGGAAGAAATAGATTCAGCTCTTGCTGAGAGAGTGACAAAGCTGTGTAAGGGCAGGCCAAATGAAAATACCATTGGATGGGTTACAATGTGTGCTTGAGTCTGATTTTCCTCAGAGGAAATCTGTGTTTAGCTATACATTTATCTGGAATATACAGATAATCTGTGGTTGGATGAAAACACCCTATGAAATGGCACAGACCAGAAGAATACAGCTCACCCACCTGCCACAATAATGTGTGAAGATTGAGAATAAGCCTCCCCATGGCCCGTGGTAGGTAGATAGGGAATTTGTGGGCCATGGAATCCTGAAAATATTATCCCTTATGTCAAACTGTGGAGGGATGGAGACATAATCAGAAACGGAGAAAATGAACAGCAAGGGAAAGAAAGCAAATATTTATTAAGCCCTCATTGCAACAGGTTCTTTGCTTAGGTTATAAAAATGTCTGCCACAGTCTGCCCAGCTTGTCTTCTCAACGGCCAGAAGTTCACATATTTAAGTCGTCATAAAGCTTGAATTTTCCAATTGTGTCATCCCTCGTGCCATCGGCACAGCAGTCCTGTAAGTATCATTATCCTAACAGTGCCCAAGACTCCGCTAAAACTACTTCCCTGGAGGCATGGGTGGCCTCCTCTCTAAATGAGGTGCAAACTTCTAAGAGAAGGCCTTCGTAGCCTGCTACTCAAGCCCTCTGGCTGGGCTGGCCACCAATGGTGGTGTAAGAGGAGTACACCACACTGAGTAACTCAAGAATGTGGCAGCACATGGTTTTAACATTTTTAGAACTTAAGCTGCTTCTCCAGGTAGTTTATAGGAATTAAATAAAATCAACTCTATTTTACGTATATTTACTTTATTTTTTACTCCAAGAAAGTCATTTGTTTCTAATATATTTCTTATCTGAATCACTTGTCTTTGCCAAAGTATCTTTTCTCATATAATTCTGTGTAATTCTGAAGCATCAGAAAGATGTTTTTATAAAATGGTTCCATTTAGAAGTAATTCTATAGCAAAGCCCCGAGGACCTTGATGCAGTGAAGTTTCAGGATAATATTCTCTTAGATGCAATAATACAGCCATTGTAGACCACATCATGGAATACTTGGTTTACCGGGAGTTTTCCTTCAAGGCATCTAGTAGGCACTCTGTTCACTTAAGAAAGTCAGGTGAAACAGGTATTTCCTCAATTAGCAATTTAGACTTGTTACGTGAAAATAAGTAAATCAAAATAGAAGATAATATTCCTAGCAAAACACAGTAATTCTCTACATTTCCTATTTTCCCAAAGACTTGAGTGTATCATTTCATGTATACATTTTAAAGTAATTAATTTAATGTGGGCTATGCAAAGCAAAATACAAAAAATTATTAATCTCTACCTCACCTTAGCCAGAATGTGTATGTTTAATCATGAATATCTGTCGAGAAATGAAGTGTAACTTTTAACTTCTAAATTAACATAAGTAATATGATTAACTAAAAGTCCACAATACTATGTAAAACCTTGTTCAGATGTTTTAAGGTAAGTATTGTCCATGTTTACAAAGCATGTCCATGTTACAAGCTTCTTAAGCAGTTTATTGGCCACTTCTTCTGACTTTAACAGAACAGGAAATCCCCACAGCACACTCTGTTGGTCGCCCTCACTTTTAATTTATTGTAGATCGCTTGCAGAAGAGTCAGAGTTATCCGCTTACCCATAGTTCTTATTATGAAGTAAAATGAAATTTGAAGGCCTTCCCAACTCCCTCACCTAAACAAGTAATATGGAAACCAGTTAGTTCCCTGGGATTTTTTTCTCCCAAATGCTACAACTTTTAAAGAAACTTTGCACCTGTGATCCTAAATCATCCATCTAAAAACATCTCAAAATGTCTCCTAAGAAGATGTAGTAAGAAATTATAAAAGAAAGAAAGATTATAAAAAGTTGTAGGAAGGTCTAGGGCCTCTGAGTGTCTTCATTTGAACAAGTTCTGCGCTTGCTTCCATGTCCCTGTCCCCTTAGTCCACAGCTCTGATAAACAAGTCATGCAGTCCATGTTAAAGCATGCACATTCCATTTTTATTCTATCTGTGTACTTCAAAATGAGATTTGCTTACAGTAAGGTGGCCAATTCATCTCCCCAACCTGAGTACTTCTGAGGACACAACAGAGTATTCTTACACATTATGTCTGCTCCACTTAAGATAGCTGAATGGTTGTGAATACTCTGAGAGCAAGATCAGCTCTACATCTACGAAAGGATGATTCAGTCTAAGAAAGTCTGGATTCAGAATGACAGTTATTCTTTAAGAACATCATACAAATCTACATCGCTTTCATTTTTCCTTTTATCTAGAAATCCTGCCGTCACACTGGTATAAGGCCTCGGTCCTTGCACTTGACTTCAGCTTCTTCTTCTTAAGGTTTCCGGAGAGTCATGAGCAATTCCTAACCCTTTCACTAGAGCACTGGATATGTGGTTGACAGATTCAACCAGGGCCCAAACCTCTGAGCAGCATAATGGAACCATTTCTGAATATATTGTAATCTCACAGCCTAAAACTTAGAAGTTTGAATGAAGGAACCTACCAGAGCGGGAGCTGGGAAGGGATTGGCATTTCCCTGAGCTAAAATCTCTCGCTCAGAATTACTCAGTTTCCCCTTTCTGCCTGAGCCCCAAGAGGCTCAGAGTTCCCTTGTCTTTGAAGCTTTAGACTTGCACCAAGTTCTCAGATGACCAGGTTGTTGCTGTTAAATTACATGAACCACTCCAAAGGAATCATATCATGGGATAGCTCCAAAGGCAGGTTATTTTCTTTCATCCCCAGCTGAGTCAGAAAAATTTATTCATTTACTAGTCAGAAAATAAACTTGATGCACGTTCCTCAGGAGATCTATGTGCTGTACCTTTTTATGGCTAATGCCACATGTACATTGGAAGGAATATGTTGCCACATGGCCACAGTCACAGCTGTTTGGGCCACAATTCACTCCAAGCTTGTAAGGAAAGCAAGGCAGAGACCAGAAGCTATTGCAGCAAGCAGACCAGAGGAAAATTGCCCTGGCCCGCCTGCCTTCTGGCTTCTTTGACACCGCTGGGTGAACAAGGCTGCTGTTTTAAAGAAACTTTGTATCTGTGATCCTAAATAATCCATCTAAAAACATCTCAAAATGTCTCCTAAGAAGATGTAGTAAGAAATTATAAAAGAAAGAAAGATTATAAAAAGTTGTCGGAAGGTCTAGGGCCTCTGAGTGTCTTCATTTGAAGAAGTTCTACGCTTGAAGGCTGGAAGGACAGACATCTTCGTAACCTTTACCCTTCATTTGAGATCCCCACTGCACACCACCTGCACACTAACCTAAGTTGAAGAAACTAGGTATTCATTGTTCAGTCACAAGCTTCCACTGAAGAAACTTCCATATTTCTTCAGCATGTGGCAAGCCTTCCATTGTCCAAAAGCCAGCACTATACTGGCTACTGCAAACAAGGCAAACGTTTCCTGTCAGAGTAAGTGGTTATCAACATAGAGCATGGCCTAATATAATTGCTTTTTTAGTTTTGATGAAGTTCTGTGTATCTAATGACCCTAAAATAGCTATGCTTTGATTCATAGGCAGTCTAGGAGGTAGTTAGCACTAAAGAAAAATGTCGGCAGTTAAAGTATTAGGGGAACTAAGTTTCCTTACTAGGGAGAGGGAGGAGGGGGAGTCACGTCTGTTTGAAGCTTACCACAAAGAAGGTCACAGTTTAGCCTACCATGCTGTAATCCAGCAGTTTAAAGAGTCCCATTTATATCAATAAGGCAATAAAAGAGGACACATCCTATTGAAAAATATCTAAGTCGCAGAGGCCTGAAGAACCAATGATAGGATGAGACAGGAAGGAACTTTTCATTCTGCTGCTTTGATTGGATTCATCCTGTGATGCCAAATTCTGTTTCCTTTTTCTTGGGTCAATGTGGAGAAACTCTGACCAGCCTGAAAATTAAGTCTGTGGTTCACAGTGTGAAAGTTTATTAATTTATTAGCAGTCAGGTGTATTCTCAGGACTATGTCTGCCAACCTCGAAACTTCCCTTCAGAAAGCTGTGCTTCTGTGAACATTCTCCTCTCTACTGGGGACAAAAATGGTCAAAATATTTTCATAAAGGAAAAATGGCATAAGTAACTTGCCTGCTTGACCAGGATGTGTGGCTGAATAATTTATTCAATTTGTTGTTCTTAGAAGGTTCCATAATAAGTAAATAAAGCTGTTTAAGAAAGGGGGAATCCTGGCAACTGCTAGCAGTGTGGAGAAAGTTACACTTCCATGATGGAAGCTCGGAGTGATTTGCACAGAAAGGTGGGCCTCTAATAGGTAAGCATTGTCAGCATTCTCATTGAAAGCAACTGGCTAAGAGAAGGTGTCCAATAGGTGTGAAATGAGCTGAAATTATGAGTGATACCCTTTCTTTTAAGGTATGGTGCTTTGTGCCTAGCAGTGCCCTGCAGCAAAAAAGTTAATTTAAATACTGAAAATGGAATGCAGCTATATTGATTCAAATTCACTAAGCAAGTCTTAGAACCCATTTCCTGTTTCCTGCGTAAGTACAGAATGTGTGTGTCTGTGTACGCACTGGCGTGTAAGTGCAGTCAGCTTTTTACTATTTATGAGTGAGCTGTAGTTTATTAGAACCTACCACAATGTATATTAGCATAAAACACATAACTTGAATTGTCAGTTTATAAAATTTTCAGAATGTATGAGTATTCTTCTCTTCTTACTGTAAATTTTTACATAACTCTAATGATTTATTGTACCTAGGGAAATACTGGACTCATTTCAGGCTTTGGCTAGTGTTTCAGGGGTTGGGTGGAGGGTTGTGTGTGTGTGTGTGTGGATGTGTGTGTTGTGTGGCTAGAATTTTTTGTTCTTGGTGATGGTGCTGACGTTTTATTACACGAATGTATTCCTGGACCCTTTGACAAAGACAGAGTTGCAGACAAAGGAACGGGTGGATGAATGTGCAGAAAGGCAAACGGCTCCTTTCAGTCGATACCAACTCATAGATAACTCACTGTAAGCTATGACTAAAAATATTTGAAATGTTTACAGGCTGCATAATATATGTGTTTGACATATTAAAGGAGACTTCTATCAGCTGCTCAGTAACCATTCCAGAAAAATGTCTCAAAAGAACTCAAGCAAAATCCCAACCCCTCATCTGCAGTGCTGTTTCTAATTTGAAGGCAAATTCATCTCTGACACGCAGCAGATTCTATGCAGGTGGAAGCAAGCTCCTCTCTGCCAGTCAAATTATGTCATCAGTGAAGGATCACTGGTTTTTAATGATACGGTGGCCTCCATACTGAGAAGCCGTCCTAGCAGAGCAGTGTGCATAGCCAATAAAATGGCTGTCACCAAATTACAATTGACACTTAACATCACTAAATCTGCAGTGTAATTCCTTGTGACAGTTGTGTAGGTATATTAGAAGAAAATAATTTACTTCAAACCCAGCATGTTAGACACATTTTCCTGAGTGTAATTCATGTCACATTTACAGTAGCCAAAGCAAGCAGTCTCGAGGCAACCTTAATCGGGGAAGAGATCATAGACACTAACATGTTCATTGAAGTATGATTATTTATGCATGCAATAAACAAAGCTAGAGCAGTTGTTCATTGTAAGTTTTAATTGTTATTGGGGGCTTTAATTGTTATTGGGTTTTAAATGAATATTTGCCTCTTTTGCTGCAGGGAATAAGAAAAGCTATTTTTTAAAAGCCAAATTTTATGCAGAAAACAGACATTAGCTAAAACTACCCCCACACACACACTCAGGATTAAACAGGCATGCCTGTAACCATAGCTCCCGCCTTGGTTCAACCTTAAGTGTGTTTGGACTTAGAATCCCACGCCCATTGATTACCACATGACAGATGAATGCTCCCTCAACTTCCTAAAACACAGGCAAACTTAAAAAGCAATGCAGTGTACCCCTCATCGCTGAGTGATAGCAGTGGGAAGCAAAGGTTTGAGAGGCAGCCGGTTTATCGTGGAATACTATTTTGAAACATTCACAGAGAACAGATCTACAGAACGACCCTTCTCTAGCATTATAAGCATATATAAATATGCGACAGAGTTAAAGGTCTCCACTCTTCAGAATGAAGTGCTTTGAATGTCTGGTGAAATGGGACTGCAAAAAATTCATTCCAACTTTGTCTCCAGGCAATTCACCTTTGGCCCGGTGATGATCTGAGCCTTTCTGCTGATGGGGGGTATAAGTCAGTTCAGACAGGCTTGAGAAGGCAGGGGCCTATTTGTTAGTAGAATGAGGCAAGTGTACTGTTCTATGGGAGCTTAGCTCATCCCAGCATAATTCCCTCCCAGGAAGCCCTCAAGCTTATCCACATCAAGTGCAGAAGCTTCGGGTCCAGTCTTGAAAATGGGCATGCCTGTATCGTCAAGTAGGCTTAATTTAGAAACTTCACATTTAAAAACACCAATCAGTGAGTGGTAATTTCCCCGTCCTTTCCTTTACGACATAAAAACGTCTGCAGCACAAGCTCGACAGAGAACCACAGACTTTATTGCTGCTCTGCGGCCATGCAAGAGAACCAGCCTGTCTGGGTTTCAGTTGTTTTTCTTATCAAAGTGGGAAACTGTGAACAGAAAGCCACATCCAGTGGCTGTGTTCCTTTAAAGAGTGTGTGGCATTTGCTCAATCCTACCTTCAGGAAAGTAATTGTTGAAATTGATTTGTATATTTCCACAGTATAATCCCAGTGTTTCAGCTGTGTTACTGAAAAGCAAAGGGGGGGACAACAGCTGTGTGTTATTTGGATCATTTATATAAAAACTGAAGGACACAGATTACGCACCCTAACACAGCCTTGATGTACCAAGTCTCAGGCTGCTGGATACATAGTTTAGCTGAACAGAGCTGTGTCCTGGCTGAAGCCACAGGCAAAAGCTAGAACCTCTTTGGTTTTGAAGGTCAGTGGTGATGACCTGCAGAATTCTTCATTGTCACTGGCCCCTGGAGCAAACTCCTGACAGCACAGGTTGGTAAGGCAGCAGCCATCTGACTGTGTGACCGCATCTGCCAGGCTTGATCATGCCAGCACAAAGTTATGGGGTCCACTCAGAGAAAAGGCAAACTGACTAGAGCAGTGGACTGGGGTGATACTAGTACAAACGCAGGCGTCTCACCAGGTCTCTAACAAAGGTATATCAACAAGATATTCTAAGAATTTTCTTACCCAGGGGCAGAATTATTTAAAAAATGGTAACTGATTTATTAAAGATACTCAATAATGAAGAACTTCATGCTCGAAAACTAGAGTTTTTAGTAAACAATATCAAAATAATAATTCTAAGAAAATTCAAGGTGATCATTGTTGAATCTTTCTTGCTATTAAATGGCTTCACTTTTGCTTGTGGTGACTTTTCATATGAAACTTCAATTTGTACTTTGAAATGACATTAAGTTTACTATTTACTTAACTCCTCCCCCCAAAAGAGCCTTGTTGCTTCTCGTATATTATGACTTAAGTTCTATTCACGGTGAAGAACAAACTGCCCAGCAGCCTCTAAAATGGGGTGTCTGTCTTATGAAGTGAATCTGGATCACCTTCATGTCATGACTATGATTTCCTAGTGTCTCATTCCGGTTTTTCCCTAACCCTTGGCATCAGAACCCTACATAAGACAAGCCAGCATGCTTCATAACATACACAGCAAGAGAAGACAGCAGCTCTCTCTGCAGCAGAAGCTATCGACAGAAATTGAGCAAAAAACTATCCACTTGCTGACTATGTCAATAAGCAGCACAAAATCCCGGACACACTTATTGCAAGGTGACTTAATCTCTATTTTGAAAACATGCAGTTGTGTTATTCTTATATGGACTTAGCATAGAAAAATATGTCCACCCAGAGGGGTAGGTTAACCAAGGGCAGGTGGCATCTAATCTCCTGGTGTTCAGACACTTTCAAACCAGGTCACATAATGTGCATTACTAAAACAAGTCTGATTTGTCACAGAATATATGGGCCAATGCCTCTTTATTGGAAACAGTGTATTGGAAAAAAATTGTATGCCAGTAGAACAAATTTAGAAGTATCCTTTTGTAAGAGTCTAACGATTTTCTTTAACAATAGACTCAGCTTTAAACAATGTTTTATGTCCATTCTATAGAAGGGAGTTTGATGTATATGTGTGCACAAAATGTCTCTACAGTCATACACACACACAAACACACACACACACACAAAACAAAAGCCCTAACTGTTTTAATGTTTATTCCATTTTATCCTCACTCCACCATCACCCCTTAGAAAATATGGCTCTATTCCTGAGCCTTGTTAAAACCCTTATAACTCTCTAACACTTGGTTTCAATTTTTAAAATGAACATGACTTTCTGAAATTGCATGTTGAATATCAAACAAAGACCATTTTAATGTTTTCAAGGCCAGAGCAATATCATGGCTCAGTCTAAAAAGGATTAAAATCAAATCGTGAGCAGTATATGGCTTTGATAACCAAATAATTTTAGTTACTAAGGCCAAAAGTGTGCCTGGGAATCACAGGCACTTGATAAGGAGGGACACATTTTTTGGGGGGGTCTTTCCATTGATACAAGACGTCAGAAAAACAAGAGAGAAAATGTGTATTATAAAACAGTTTGGTTTCATAAGCTGTCACATTCTTAATAAATTTTCAGTGAAGAATGTAGAAAAATTCCAATTCATATGACAAAGCTATTCTGTATTTTGTGAAATCACAATTCTATAATGAACAAAATTTTGATTTACAACAGCAGATAGATCAATTGATTTATTGATTAATGTTCATGTTCCAAGATAAAAATTTAGGGAGAATTACTTTCTTCACACATATGGATATATTACTTTATAAAATGATCATACAAACTAGAAAAGTTATCCCCCTTTGAGTCCAGAGCATTAACAGTGAGCTGCAACAATTTTTTATTATCCACATGAATCCTAGGTTATAGATTGCACAATTTTTATTCAAACAAGCTGTAGAATTAAAGATCTGAGTTTATGGAATTACTGCATTTAATTTTACTAAAAATGAAAAATAATAATATATTATCTAAAATACATTATTATATTTTCTAAAAGACATCAATGAATATCTTTTCATTGAAAAACTCACTACCTATTCTTGATATAAATGAAGAAATTCATTTTCTTGGAAAGCTTAAAATATTTAAGTAAAATGTTAAATTTATGTTACTAAGTTAGAAGGTTGCACATTTTATGAGAAATTAATGTTGTGATCTTAAATAGTTTTGAAGATAGATGTTTACCTGATCCTTAAATAAGCCTTTGAGATTTCATTTCATCCACTGTCATATAGCAACGTATGGGTGAACTCATCATTTTACTATTTTTTCATACTTTTGTAAGCTTGGAATTAAAACAAGATTGACATTGGGCAATTCTCTTTGTGGAGTTAGCTGGAGTAATATGGTAGCATACACTAGGAGCTGAAGTTGCCTGGGTTGTTCACACAGAGACGTGGAGTCTGGAAACGATAGTGGACAGTGACCAGCACAGGTCTCGCTCTTTGTTATCTCCCTACCTTAGCCTAGACTTCCTCACAGCAGAACAGCCTCAAGGTATCCCAGTTTCTTAGCTACTGGAACAGACCTCCGAAGTATCACAGAAGTAGGCTTTCCAATGATGAAGCCCTCCAAGCAGAGAACGATGCTCCATCACTTCCAGTATGCTCTGTTAGTCAAAAAGTCATAGAACTCAGTCATATTCATTGCTAGGAGAATCAGATCTACCACTTAACAGGAAGAAGCTCAAAAATTATTTTTGCTGTCTTTAACGTACTATAACAAAATGTGTGATGTTGTAACTGTATAAGTAAATTTTTATATGAAAAACTTTTCTTTCACACACTTTAAAAAAATGGGAATTACCTATTTTGAACCAATTTTTGTTCTTGCAATAAAATAGAGAATAATAGTAGAAGACATAGAAAAAACTAAATATGGGAACAAACCATACATCATATGGAACATACATCCTACTACCAATCTAAGAGTAAACTGAACACAGCAGCAGCTGAGACAGAATTCAGGTACTGCTCTTATTTTGTTTGATTAAGGTGTATTAGAAATCAGTGGTTTCAATCTATAGAAGAGTATATCAGCTCATTAAACCAAAGACTATAGCTAAATACTGTAACTTTAGCCTCAGAGTGTAAATTATCTAAGCAAAACCTCAGATTAAGCTTGGCAAAGGTTTTACAGTATAATATATATACTCAGAACTACAAGACTGATTATGTAAGTCAGACCCAGAAATCAAGTTAATTACTCCATAATCACTTAGTTCCCTAAATTAATCAAAATCAGATATGTTTAAACCAAGACTCTTGAGTAAAAATTATGTAGCCTTCTCTCCCATGGTAGAATAGTTATGGACTTGTCAAATTAGTCATTGGGAAGATATTTATAAATTAAGTTCCACTTTGCTATAGACTCTCAAAATAGATTAGAAAAGAAGAATCTCATAAGCATATATAGACAGTTTCATGCTTCCCTTCACTTTCATATATTAATCTCCTATTTGGGATACCTCTCCAATTCCTTCCCCTGTCCCTACTTAGGGAATCTCAGTCTTCAAAGTCCCAATCCATAGTCTAGGTGGGGACATAAAACCGTAAAGAAAAAATGGCTACTGCTCTATCTAATGAAACACAGCCAAGTAGCTTACCTCTCACTAAAAAGCTGAAGTGGAAAACCAAACTCATGATGGAGTTACAAACAGCGAGAGATTGCTACAAATAGGACACCTCGGCAGAACATGAGGGGAAGAGGTGGCAACTATAAAAGTGAGTAAAAAGGAAACAGAGTTTTAACAAAGGTTAGAGGCATGGTTTTGGCTGACACAAAGGTTTAGGAGTCTGCACTCACTTAGAAATTCTTTTCCATGCCAAGCGCTCATAGGGAGATTAAGGCTGTAGTAGAGCAGAAGGAGGCCATCCTTGGTGTTACAGAGTAGTGAACCACCACCACCATAACCAATCCTCGCTCTCCTGCGAGAAGTGAAAGTATCAAACATCTAGGAAAGGCACATGAAATTCTCCTTTCTCTTGGGTTCCATGCTAATCCTCCTCATCTGCTTCCATGCCTACATGTTGCTTACTCAAGATACCACAGCAAAAACCCCAAACTAGTTAGCCTGACTAACAGAAAGTGTTGCTTTCAAACTCTTGAAAGGTGAAGTGTGAGATGAAGATGTCCATGGGGTTGGGTTGGCTTTATCCTTAATCTTCTCCACTTGGGATGTCTGTGACCTTCTTGAGTCTTTATTTGGTTTTTATTTGTGTATGTCTCTTACTTAATCTCTTTAGGACACTGGTTGGATTGGGCTAAAACAATCCATATGACCTCTTTAAAACATGATGACCTGCTCAAAAATTCGATTTCCAAATAAAGTCACTTTATGATTCATTGGAGATTTGAACTTTAATGTATAAATTCCAAAGGAACACAGTTAGCCTTGTGATAGAAAGCTTGTCAGGAGTTACCAATCCAGAAGTCAGCCAGCAGCAGGAATCCAGTACTGATGATATCTCAAAACCATGAGAGAGATCAGAAGGCTGGGTAAGGCTGAAATAAGTACAACACCCAGAGCCTGGCAAATATTCCTGGCACAAAAGGGAAGCAACCAAACTTGCTGACCAGAAATAAGAATTCAAATTGACAGAATGAGTACTGGATGTATTTCAGGGGCTTGTGAGGGGCCTTATATTTGGAACTGAATTTATAAGCAGGTCTTCAAGATGGCTTCGTAATGGATCATAGTCAGCCCAAAGTAAGAAATGTGACATGTCTTCCATAGCTGAGTTCGTGCAATGATAATCACACCTTCTACTAGGTTTGTCATAACACCCATCTTCCTTCTAATTAAAGCAACTATATCCTATTTAGTTAATGAACATAAAGGCCTGTCCATTTGCAGAACAGGAGGTGCCAGCCTACTCCTTCAGGAAAGGGGGTGACACGGGGGCCTTGCTAAAAATCTTCCAAGAACTCATCTAAGTGCATTTGGAAATATCAGCTAGCAATCTTGTAGTCTACATTTGCAAACATTAACAAAGTGACAATCTGCTCTTAAAATCTTCTTTAAAATTGTGATTATTTCTACTTATAAAATTCTTTGTATACAAAAATGGCTCATTGAGTCAGGTTCTGTCATGAATATATAAATGTTGCAGAGAACAATAGAAAGCCAGGAGACCCTTCAGCCACACTACATAGCTGAGGAAGGAGCAAGCCAAGCTGTAAAAGGATCATAAGTGCTCATGACTTCTCTGAGCATAGGTGTGAAAAACCGCAGTATCCATCATACTGAGAAACAGAACACTCAGGAACATTAAACATTAAACATTGAAAGGGGATACAATCTGTATTGATGAATGGTAGCGAAGGTCCTTCCAGACATGATACAGCTGTAGAAATGCCAGCTCTTTGAAGCTTCTGTGTGCAGTATTACAGTGACTAACAGATAGACCCACAGCTTGTCAAAGTGCAGCAGAAAGACTAAAGAATTCAGTCCTAAGTGGGATATCTGTATGGCCTGCCCTCCTCCTGAAGCGTAGCTGTCATTGAGGAAGAGCGTGCTGAAAGAGAGCTGAAAAAGAGTCTGAAGAAGGCAACAGGGAAGCTGCACATCCAAACTCACAGGAACTGTGTCAGCATTCACAGAACAAGTTCAGAGGAAGCTCTCTCCAAGTTGGCTGAGAGAACAAAACCAAGGGAGCCAACTACCTGTCTGAGCTTGCATTCCTCTCCAAATGCCCTACTGTGTGCTCTTCAACACACTAGTTTCCTCAGACTAATGATAATGATGGTGATGATGGTGACGGTGAGGATGTGGTGGTGGTGACGGTGATGGTAATGATGTGGTGGTGGTGGTGATGATATGGTGATAGTGATGATGATGTGGTGATGATGATGAAGGTGATGATGATGTGGTGATGATGATGTGGTGATGATGATGTGGTGATGATGATGAAGGTGATGATGATGTGGTGATGATGATGTGGTGGTGATGATGGTGGTGATGATGATGTGGTGGTGATGATGTGGTGGTGATGATGTGATGATGATGATGTGGTGATGATGATGTGGTGATAGTGATGATGATGGTGATGATGATGTGGTGGTGATGATGTGATGATGATGATGTGGTGATGATG
>LOJH01001369.1:37607-49355 GCA_001685095.1 Ellobius talpinus
TGATGGTGATGATGTGGTGGTGATGATGATGGTGATGATGTGGTGGTGATGATGTGGTGATGATGATGGTGGTGATGATGTGGTGGTGATGATGTGGTGATGATGATGGTGGTGATGATGTGATGATGTGGTGATGATGATGTGGTGATGATGATGTGGTGATGATGTGGTGGTGATGTGGTGATGATGTGGTGATGATGATGTGGTGGTGATGTGATGATGATGGTGATGATATGGTGATGATGATGTGGTGGTGATGATGTGGTGGTGATGATGTGGTGGTGATGATGTGGTGGTGATGATGTGGTGATGAAGTGGTGGTGGTGATGATGAAGGTGATGATGTGGTGGTGATGATGAGTACACTGCCTACCTTATAAAGGGAAGAGACGATGGAACAAATTAGTATTTGTAAAGCACTGTAACAGTATGTGTTTTTAGTGAAAAACATAGACAAATGAGTGATAACTGAATAGCTAAATAAAAATAATCAAAAGAAGAAATGGTTATTTCATGAGAAACTACCTTGGGGAAAGATATATTAGAGAATCTTCAACTCTATTTCTTTAAAACTCATAGATCTACCTTATAAGAAGAGGAGGTGAACTATTCAGTAAATGTTATATTTATGGCAGGGTCTAACACCTTGGGCAAAGAAACATTCTGTTGAAATAATTCAGTGAGGCTGAGATTTCTCTGTATGAGGCAGATCAGGGTGGTGAGAGTTTGCTCATTTGTTTCCATTTGGGTCTATGTGAAGCCGGAGATTAAGTTAACTTTAACATTCTAGGCCAAATTTCCAGAAGAGGACTTTTATTCCATATTTGTTTAGTGGCAGCAGAGTTTCACATGAGAGCACTGGGGGGCTCTTGGGGAGCTCTTGTGGGGCTTTTGGGCTTTGAATGGGGAGGACTTAAAACCACCACTCATTCTCCAGAAGTCAAATTCAGTATTGATACGTTGTTGAAAACTACTTAGGAACCAAGCTTACTGACTGCAGTGCAGGCCTATTTCCATCCTACCAAAGTGTCAGGGTAATCATAAACTACAAAGAGAAAGTAGGACTTGGAACATCCTCTTGTCAAAGGAAATGGAAATCTATGTGGACAAAAAGAGAGAGACCTCAGGGAGAGAAGAATGAAAGTGATTGAGATGGAAGGTGGAAAGCAAAAGATAGGACCATAGTCCAAAGTTGAGAATGAGGGTATCCATGAAGATTGCAAAGCCAGACAGGCCAAGACAACAGTAACACTCGGGTGGTGGAAAAAATGCTTCTATTGGTCAAATGGAAGGACAAACTCTAAGTCTTTGTGCAGTGGTGGGATGTTCACGTATCTTGCAGGTGTAAACTGAGTATTGGAACTTAACAAAAGTTTGTTTTGCAACATAATTGGAGAGAGGGGAGGTGGGCAGAACTCCAGCAGGATTGCTGAATTCACTCTGGTAGTCTTGAGCATACAGGGCTGTGGCATACAAATAAAAGAACACAAGTCTCCAGTGAAAACTAAGGAGAACATAATTATAAAACATGAAGGCAAGCACTCTATTAGAAATGTCTTCTGGACTTTGACTCTAAAGAATTTGGACAGCGGGGATAATGTTAACAGGAACACTGAAGCAGGAAGACACAGGCACATCCAGGCCTGAGAAAGACCTAGGCAAAGCCTTTGGGATTCGGAAAAATGAAACAGTGCAGACAGGAGACAGTGGGAATCCAAGTGATTCTCTTCCAAGTGTGTGCTCCTTCAATGTAAAGAAACACAAACAACAAAGAGCCAGAAAAAGTTGCACAATAGAATTAAGCAACTTTGGTAAATGTTCAGTCATAAAAATGCAAACAGAGAAGATAGTAACCTGAAAGAAATACAGAAAACGAGTCATTAAACTAGAACCAAAATGTTCTGCTCTATTTGTGTCACCAAGAGGCATATTTCATTTTGTTCATCTTTTCCTTTTCTTGTGTACATTTATTAAATTTGATTTTTGACAATTTCACATGTGTCTATCGTTCACCTCCTTCTTAGCCCCTGCCCACTCCCATCCTTCCCTCCTGTTTCTCAGTTAGTCTGACAAAGTCAGTTAATACAAAAAGGGCACCTTGGTATCTGACGCCTGAGCTGCAGGCAAGATGCGAGGGCCCTTCTTATCATCTGTGCACTCTCTCTCCACTCTGGAAAGGAGTCACCATTACTCCTTATTGAAACTCCTGAGAAAGGAACATGAGAGAATTAAAATGTGCTAAGTAATTTGAAATGCCAAAAATGGTATGCTAGCATTGGCTGTATAAGGATTCACTATTTTTGCCAGCTCAAATATGGCCACTTTTATATGTAGTTTTTAAAATAAATATAATTTTTTTAAAATCTTGCACATGTAAAGTCAGAAAACAAAATGCTCTCTTAAGTAGAATAACATATACTGCTTTAAACTGGACTAAATACATTAGAAATTGGAGGGAAACATCAAAATATCTGGTGCAGCTTCTTGGGAGTTGGAATCCCTTGCTCACAACGCCACTGTTGGGTGCCTGCTGGGCTATATAGTCATCTATGCATGAATCTTATCAATAATCCTTAAGGAGCACCTGTCAGTGTGCAAAGTCTGCAGATTTGTCATAGACAATCCTTCTATGTCTAGTTACAGAATTAACCTAACTTAGAAGAGAAATCTTGGGAAGCTATGGGAAATATTGGGAAATTGGCTAGAGTATGTGCAAATGTCTTCTCCCAAAACCACAACAGAGTCATCAGGGGTCAGAGCAAGAGAACTGCAGAGAATTGTATTCTCCCCCATCACCTGCTATTGGTTTACGACGATGCACAGGTGGAGATAATATGAGGACTGTGCCCTGACCTTGTTAAGTGAAAAGTCAGCATTACCCATGACTATCTATAAAATTGGGAAGACATGTGTAACCAGCTGCCCCTACAGAATAGTAAGGACTCACGTGTTTCAAAGGTGGAAGGACCAAAACCAGTGCACTTCCCATAGAATACACAACTTGAACAATTTTACCATCTCTTTAAATTGGGGCCATCTTCCCACCACACCCCCTCTCTCGCTCTCTCCTCTCTCTTTCTCTCAAAAAAAAATAAAGTATTAAAAGCAGAAAGAAACTAAGTAAGACTATAAGACTATAAGTGAGGAAGAACTTAATTGTCAGATTTTGCATTCAAAGGCTGGCAGCCCCAGATTTTCAAGACCAGCATTATAAAATATGAACGCAGCATAAAGGAAATGAGATTTTTAAGTATAAATGCTTTTCTTAAGAAGAATTTGCTGTGGAATTTAAGAAATTATGTGATTACTTTTTTATCCTTGAAAAGATTATTTTATTTCACTTGGGCTTTAAACTTCAAATTGAACTGCCAGACCTTTTATTGCCATTCTGCTTAGGTCTATGATTTGATATTGACCCCTGTTCCTCCCTTCAGCCTGAAGAGGCCTTCATTTCAATGGTGGAAACAGAGAGCCTGCAATCTGTAGTCTTTAACTTCCCCTTCAATGGGATTTAGTGCAGAAAAGTCCCTGATCACTGTCTTTGCTTTCTGCAGCCTCCTGGTTTCACCCCGAAGTGGAAAGGTTCACAGCCAGGGCCTGCCTCTTTTTCCAGGTTTTAAGATGAGACCACATAATGAAAAGAACTCTGTTTGCATTTCTTTGGAATCATTGGCTTTCAAGTCTTTGAATTCCCTACAGATAATTACTGTTTTGGCCCATGATTTCTCTGATATTTGATGCCTCTGAGTAGAATAAATTACCTACCCAAGAAGCATGGCTAATTGGGAGCTGTGAGCCAATGTACATGCTCCTTGTATTATTGTCTGGCCAGCTGAAACATCTTCAAGTTTGAATTCCCTGTTGTATAGTTTGCGACCTGGATAATTGAGTATTAAAATCTTTAAAAAAAAAAACAAACAATGAAAAATTCTGCAGTCTGGTGAGGTTCCATGGGGGGGGTATTTGCACCCTCTGCAGACGACCCCTTTCCTAATACAGTCTGATATCATAAATAAGAGATCCACGCGCTCACACCCACTCACATAACACTACAATTCAAACTTGAGTCTGACTTCAACTCTACCCAATTCTGTTTCAGAAATGAACCTTTGGGAAATGATACTCTGTGTGTGTGTGTGTGTGTGTTCAAATTTGTCTTTATTAAGTACATGAGACTCAAAAATGCCTAACTAAGCAAAACATTAGCACCAATTTCCACAGTAAAGTATTCTGCATGAATGAGAGCTTAAGAGTCTAACTCTCAAAAGAACTACCCAGAAGTAGTTTAGTAAATGCATGAAACGTAACATCTGTGTATCAAAAATGTGTTCTTTATGAAGCAAGAAAACTGCAATACTGAGCCAGTTTTCTAATATTTACATATTTATAACAATTGCCTGTCAAGGCATAAAGCTCACCTGCAATACTTCCATGTTGCATAAAATGAAGAATGTCTCATGCTTGGGTGTTCTAATAACCATGATATCATTTGAACAATTACACTATTTAATACCTTGGATTAGTTTCTCTGATAATGCTATTAGCTGTCACTATACTCCATAATAGGTGACTTCATCTTTGTTATGACATGATCTTTCCTACTATTTGTTGACCTTTCAATACAAGGGGGAGGGGACGCTCCCAGCCCCCCAAACCTTTAAGCAGCTACTGTAAAGCTCCGGTTTAATTCTCAGCTGGAATGTTTAGAAACCCTCAGTGCTAAATACCTCAGTGGACTGCTTAAACACCAACAACAGCCTTATGGGGCCTTACCCAACCTTAAACACATCTTTTTTTGTTGAGAATATTGCATTCTGCCACAATTCTGTGGGCTAACCCTGGGCTCACATTAAATATACCAACCTCATTGAAGCTTACTGAATTGAGTTGAGTTGTTCTTTGTTTTATTCTCTCACTGTTTCACCCCCAACTGGGACTGGGCAGCCTTTCTTCCAGTGGAGCGTGCTTTAAAGTAACCCAGAGAAGAGAAGGGGGTGGGGGAGAGCAACCAAAGGTGCAGCTAAGGCCCATAATTAGTCTTGATCCTCCAAGTCTAAAATATTTTAACGCCAGGTTTCTGATTGCAGTTCGGGCAAAGTGGATTTGGGAATGCAGAGAAGTAATTAGGTCTGTGCACTGAAGTGTGGCGAGCATTTAAAAGTGAATGGGTGGTTACTACATTCTTGGCAGGCTGTTTTTTATCTTTTCATGCTCGGCTGTTGTTAGAGGTGATGGTTTTATTGCAGTTCTTGCACTCTGGAGGTGCCTGTGTTTTTCTTAACCTAGTCTTTGCTCTTCATCTCAGAAATGAATCCTTGTGGTATGGAGAAGTATGAGAGATTTTTTTTTTCAAAAAATAAAAACAAGGCCCATTAGACAGACATTATGCAGTGAAGCAGAATAAGTTGGGAATAAACCTCAATGCCACAACAGGTCACTTAGAAAGATTCTGGGTTTAATTAATGACTCACTGAGCACAGGACTAACTGGAGACAATGGTCACCCCAAGGGGAAGGAAAACAAAGCATGTTATTCTCCAGCCATGTTCACAGAGCCAACTGAGAGCTCCATCGTTATACTACTAGATCCTGGTTAGAAGATACAAACTGCAAACCTGAGTCATCAAAAAAAAAGCAAGCTTTTGATGACTTCAGGCTATAGAATGCAGCCACTTGCTAAGATCACATGTTCCTTTAGCCTGGACAACCTTGTCTGTCAGTCACATTATTATCACTGCTGGTTTAACCATCAGAGGAAAATGTAGAGTTTAAACAACAAAAAGCTAGTAAGAAGTAGCTGTGCTTTCTGATGTCCATAAAAACTTATGCATTTTGTTTGTTAATTTTATTTTAGAAGTGTAAAACATGACAAAAAGATTAAAGTATTACAAACCCGCCCAAGAAAAAGCTCATGAAAAGACTTGCTGCCTTCCCACAAACTTTTAGTGAACTCCACCAGCTCTGGAAAAGTAGAGTCAGATAGTTAATACACAAGACAGAATGCCTGGCTGTGGGTGGAGGGCTCATGGCTGCAGTTAGGATTGGAACGCCTTAGAAAGGCTACTTCAAAGACAGCAGACAAACTGCTTCAGCATATGGATGAGTTTCTCACCTTTTAACACCTTTTCGATGTGGTGTTCTTCAGTGTCTTAATTACAAACTATTCTACTGCTGTAGAGCCCTTATGAGGAGCATGTGTCGTCAACCATATAGAACCACACACTCTCTGAGAGTCAGGCTTACCTTCATTTCTAATGAGCCACCACTGCTTCATGCTTTAACCTTAGCCTTGGCTGGACTCCCGCCGTGCCCCTTACCAAGTTTTCCCATTAAGAGGTTTAAAAACAGTGATATGGTTGAGACCCTATGTTTGACATCTTCTGGATGATATGAATAAAATATATGTGATGTGATGCTATTATACATAAAATTTGCATCATCATAGCCTTTTATAGCAAAGAAAATTGGAAACAACATAAATGTCTAGCAATGAGGGATTGGTTAAATAAATGATGATACATTCATTCTCACAATGAGATGCTGTGCAGCCATCGGGAGCAACGTGAAGAAAATAATGACCAGAGAAGATGTTCAAAATATATTAAGTTTAAAAAGTGGATTATAAGACAATATGCCTAATATATATTTATATATATATATATAAAATAATAATGCCTGTGTATATAAAATATATACTGATAAATTACATTGTCATACTTAAATGTACAACCATTATCTTTTTTAATAGAGAGAACCCATTTTTACATGAGGAAAATACACCATGACTTGAATGAAGATTGTCCTTACATAGTGTAACTCCAGATGGTTTCACTTTCTTTGCTTTTCTGCATTTGATAAAATTTTCTGAATACACATAATGAGACTATGTCACTTCAATTTTTAACTTTTAATAAAAATCATTTTTAAAGAAGTAGTTCAAAGACTTCTAATCACACACACATTAATTTTCCACGTACACTTTATGACCTGTGCCCTTAAGTACAATGGGAGGGGAAAGTCTCTGTTTCTAAGATTCCACATGTATTTCTGCACCTCAATACACATCCATTATCCAGAGTATCTCTTGACAATCCCTAAACTGCACAAATAGATGCCAGCATTTAATGGTCAAACTGTATTTATTTAGAAAGACCTGAGCCAAAAAAAAATCTGAACTCGATTTTCTTCCGCGATGCATTGTCAGCACCCAGGCTCACCGCCTCCTTATCTAGTCCTCCACCTCCATGCCTGGGCTAGGACCCAATCACTCTGCCCTCAGACTCTTCCTAATTCTCTAAAGCTAGATCAATATGGCTAGGGCCAGTCTAAGACTTTTTACACTCTTTGTAGCAAGGAGTTCTTTCTTCTTGGTACCTGATGTATTACTCATTATGTAAATTGTAAAGAGTTGCTGCAATATCCAGGTCAGATGCATAATGTGTATACATAATTGCTGGGGGCGGGTACTTGGCTGAATGAACTAATCTAAAGCTCAGAACTTAAGAAGTTTTGTGTCCAGCAGAGATGCTGGCTTACTGGGACCCCATAAACAAGTCACTTAAAGTCTCCATGTTTCATCTTAGAGATGACAGGAATGTTGACCTGGGCCCCAGGGAATAGCAAGAGACTGCTAAGTACTTCAAAAATTCATGTATCAAAGTAATAGACACTATTTACGGAAAGGTCACAAAATAATAATTAAAAAAAGTTTGAAACTTCAGAAATAACACTGATATCACAAACTGTGGTCTGAAAGGGATAGCTAAATTCACAGAAGCTCAAATTTACAGACCTCCCTAAAGCATTTGTCACAGGTTCAGGCCTTTATGATCCTTTCTGCGAAAGACCCAACACCCTATTTAAGCAGAAAATGCCAGTCAGATGTTCTTCAGCACTTTCTAGCTTCACATGGTTGACCCAAAAGCCCTGCCCCCAAATGAGTTGCCAAGAAAGTCTTGAAAACTTTACTTACTGCAAATCAAATTATGTTCAGCAGGTAGACATTAGTATGTGGTCTAGATGCAGGCTAGACTCAAAAAACACACATGGAAGCCACAGAACTATAATTATGTGGCTTTTCTTGATACTCACTATAAGCTTTTGTGGCTTGCTTATGACTAGCAAAAGTAATTGGTGGGGGGAGACTATTCTGGACATTTCTCATTCCTCAGCCCATTCTGACTGGGCACCTGCACAGCTGTAGTCTGCTCTGACACCTTATTGCCAGGTGACCAAGTTTTCTACATTGTCAAAGAAACAGGAAGGTCATAACTTGATGATTTCCAGGGTTCAAGTCACAAACTTCAGCCTCCATCTTCTGGTGTAAAACATGTTCACATAAAGTGGGGAACTTCTGAAAACAAAGAAGTGCTGGGTTTCTGTCTCCTTAAAATATTTCAAAACAGATCAAGAGAGCAATCCCTCTCCTTGTGTTTTGTGCTACCTGGTATGGTGACTCAGAGAGTGACTTTGAAATCAGAAAAAAATATTAAAAAAAACCCTGCTTCCCTAAAACAATATCCTTACCCATACATGAGGATAATACAATTGCCCAAATCTGTAAAGGGCTGGAGACTGCTATATCAAGTACTACTTTCTTCATTTGATATCACACTCAAGAAGACTGAGTGATTGAAAAGGTCATTTTTAATCTAGAAACCCTGTCTCTAAATATAGTTTGTGCCTCTCCTTACTGTCTTTACTCTTTAAGAAACAAGTCAGTTCAAAAGAACAGTCTCAGAAATCTAGTCCAGCGGTCTGTCTACCCACCCACTCGCAGAAACCTCCACACTGGAGTCAGGCATATGCAAATGAGTCCTTCCTTTGTCTAAAGCATCACTGCTGTGGTTCTTATGGTGAATTCCCTCTGCCCCAGTCTCACAGTCCCGACATTTGCCAGGGGACTGGAGAATGAATTCCTCAGCACCAAGCACAAGAGAGAGACAGCAAAAGTAATCATTCCCTCCCCCCCTTTGTTTCTTTCTTTCAGTGGAAAATCCATGACCTCTGTGACCCTAAACCCAAAACCATAGCCCAAGGCTTGGTATAGTTAGTGTGGGGGGGATGTAAAGAGGGCTGATAATGTTAGAGAAAGATGAACTAGGAGCAGAAACAAAGGCCAGTAAACAGTGAAAGAAGCTGGGGGGGTTGGAAACAGAACAAGGCACAGAAAGGGGGCTTGGAAAAAGACTGAATAAATTGTTTGCTATTTAGCAAAATCAGCTAAATTTGGCTTTCAAAAAGTTTCACACAAAATCATTTTCACTGATTATTTTTTGGCACAAGAAATTTTGTAAATTTTGGAAAAAATCACAATGTGACACAATTTGCTAAAAATGCCATTCAACACAATTTGATGTAAACTACAGAAATTTTATTATAATTCATTAGAAAAACTTAAAATATGATAGTGTCCTGAAAACTTGGGTCAGTGCCACAAAAATCACTGGCAGGCACAATCACGCATAAGAAGCAAACACTCAGTCTTGTCTGAGGCAAATGGCGTGTGTCCTTTCTGTGGTTAGCGTCACTTTAGTATCCCAGAGCAATTTGACACAACTTTTAGTCTTATAATTTGTTTTTGCTTTTCTCAGAAGTCAAAACTTACAGCCTGTGCACATCCTCTAGAAAATGTGTGCTATCGATACATGAGCAAGGAAGCCACACTTACTGCTGTAGACACCCAAGGGTTGGGTTGAGATTCTTCTGCCTCATAGGTGAAACTGGCCTGTGCCATGCTTTTCATATGGGTAGAGGTAAAGCAGGCTTGCTTCTTCATAGGGTCCTGTATTGTATTATGATTCTGAGATTTGTGTCACACAATGAAAACATTACAGAATGAACATCAGAAAAGCTGTAAGGCTAACGCCTCCAGAAAAGGGGTTCTGTCTCAACAATCCAAATATGAGTCTGTCAGATAGGGGATGCTCAGGAAGTTACAGGATAGGAAGAACAATGGAGAAGGGGAAGGAGGGAGCAAAAAGAAAAGAGAAAATGAAAGACATAGTGTAGCTTCTAACAAACAATTGAAATTGAACCAATTACTGACTCTTCAAATATGTCTCTTTATGAAGGAGAGTGATACACCTCATGACTAATGTTACCTATAGTTAGAGCTATTTTAATTAGAGAATTTTACATACATTGTGCATAATAAGCAAATTAATAAACACTTCTTTCATATAATAATTTACATTCTTCCTTTGCCTATAGAAACAGTTAACTCTCAAAACAGATGTAAGAGTTTTTTGCGCAGTATTATATATATTACAAAAAAGGCATTAAAATCATTCTATACTCATACACAATCTATCAGCTATCTATCTATACTGTATTTCAATATTTAGGCAAAACACCTACTAATGCATTTATCCATAGCAGTAGCCATAAGAACCTTCCAAGTAAGGAAAAAAAGACGAAAATATGAAAGAATGACACAATCTGAGACTTGAGCTCTACAATATACTAAAAAAGAATTCAAGGAGAAAAAACTTATTAGAAAGGAAATACAATAATTCATAGCAAAGGAAGTAAAAATAGCTCATAAATACATAAAAAGATGTTCAAATCACTTTTACATGAAAAATGCAAATTAAAATTACATATTTTACTATCAGATTGATAAAAATCCAAAAATTTGACAACCCTTAAGGTTGGCAAGAAACAGAAAAATGAGAACAGTGACTCATTGCTGGTGGGAGTTTAAATAGGTATAATCATGCTGTAAGGCAAGTTGGCAATATTTATTGAAATTACAAATACATAACTCATTGACTCAGCAGTTCCAATTCTAGGAACATATTTAAAGATATATTCACACATGGGAAAATCATGAATGTGCATGGTTATTTACTGCAGCACATCTTATAATAGCAAGGAACTATACAGTCTAAAGGTTCATCAACACAGAACTGCTTAAATAAGCTACAGCACTTCCAAGTACCAGCATAAAAATAGTAAAAAGAAAGGAAGAGAATAAGAAAGATTCATGCCATTATGTATAAGATAAGGAAGATTCAAAAAGTATTATATGTTGAAGGTCTTAAGAATAGGGAAAGGAATATGTGTAGCATTTAATTATATAAAGATTTTTTAGGTCTCTTGAAATCTGCCCAAGAAACTAATAACATAGGTTAACTGTTTTAGTGTTGGCATGGAAACCAGCAGATGGGAGAATGATAAATAAGAACTTTGCATTTATTTTTACCCTTGTTAATTTTTTGAGCCATGTGAATCTATTATTCACTTGGAAATTAAACAAATGTTAAGATACAGCAACTATTTTTAAAAAGATGTCCATCTTATTCCTCTGCTGTATCTAATACCTAGCATCTGAAAGCATGACTTGGTACCCTCACTAGTTGGCCAAAGGAGTCTCGTATGTCTTACAAATAAGGTGACTGTTTCTAATCACCTTTTCTTACAATTTGTTGAAAATACAGAAATAATAAGCTATAATGGAGTAAAAATCCTGATGTATTTTCCTATTTAGAAATATTCACATATCTTTTGTTTACTTGGTTTAAGAACATTCTGTTTCAAATAAAAAAAGAAAGTAGGCCAGTAGCTGTCTCAAAATAAATAAATAAATAGTGGACAATATCTGAGGAATGATTCCAAAGTTCCTTTAGCTTCCATAAGCTCATGTGCGTGTGTACACGTGCGTGCACGTGCACACCACACACCCATATATCTTCAAAACACTTCTGCATTGCTGGTGGGAATGCAAGCTGGTACAGCCCCTTTGGATG
>LOJH01001370.1:0-29361 GCA_001685095.1 Ellobius talpinus
CTCCTCTCTCTCACACACTTGGGAATAGAATCAAGGGCCCCACAGCTAGTGGCGAACACTCACCACTAAACTATATTTTACATTTTTTTCCTTAAATTTTGAGACAGTCTTTCTGAGTTACTCTAGTTTGTTTTGAAATCTCCGTCCTCCTGCCCCATCCCCTGGGCAGCTGGGAGTATAGGCATGCCCCAATGTCCATATTTTTCTCTTATAAATGCTTGTTTGTTTGTTTTTTGAGACAGGGTGTCTCTGTGTAGTTATACTTACTCTGTAAATCAGGCTGGCCTTGAACTCACAGAGATCCACCTGCCTCTGCCTCCCAAATGCTGGGATTAAAGGCATGCACCACCACTGCCACCTGGCTGCTCTATTTTATAAATTCTTACACTTGAAGTTGGGCTTGGTGATACATGCTTGTAATCCCAGCACTCAAGAGGCAGAGGCAGAAGGATTATTCCAAGTTCAAAGCCATCCATACTGTATAATGAAAGCCTGTCTCAACTCTCACACACAACAAGCAAACAAACGTGAACAAGAAGGCTACCCTAATCCTGGGTGGCTATAGCATATGATCTTTAATTAAATCTGCGAAGACCTTATTTTCAAAGGTCACGTTCTGAGGTCCTTGGTTGGGGTGAATTTTGGGATACTATTCAACTCTCTACAGTGGCATTGTCTCTGTAGTAGATAGACATTAGAGAGAGATGCCTAGATGACCAGAGCGGATAGCAAGCCGGTGAGCAAGCCTCTGTGAGGGACTGAGTGACCACACTATGACTGGGACACATCCTCACCCAGACCTCTGACTTGAGCTGTCCACCTTGCCAGTGCACAAAAGGGAACTGTACAGAGACAGGGGTGGCACCAGCCTGCAGCTGTGCAGCCACCGTGTGGGGTGGGGCCATGATAGGGATACAGCTGGTCCATCACTGTTTTGTGTTTTCTTGACCTTAGTCCGGAGTGGGAGCTGGNGGGGGGGGGGGCTGCAGCCACTTGATAGGGCCCCAGGCCCACTTGGGAAGGAATTAGGCTTCCCCTCCCCCAGCCGGACAGCTGGCTCCTTAAAGATGAATCCCCATCATTGAGATGCAAATGTTGCTCACCACAGAAGGCCCAGCTGCAGGGCTGGCACCAATGCCCCTGGCAGCCCAGGTGCTGGTGGCAGAGCCAGGAGGAATTCATGACCTCCACTAAGGACAGCCACCTTGCTGAGCCTCTGGCCCTATTGTGTTGGTGGCAGATTTCCTGGCTTTCATACGGGCTAGGTAGACATCCTGGCCCCCTGCTCAAAGATGTGAGTTGGCACCAAGGACCCAGCATGGACTTCAGTAAACATCAGCTCAGAATAGAGCCAGAGGGCTGCACCATTAGGGAAATGACCTGGGGAGGGTCAGGCAGATAGGGTTCCAGTTCCAGGCTGATGGACGGTGGATGCTGCTCCACAGCCACCTCATCCCTGCCTCCAGTTTCCCAAGGAACCCAGAAAGGAAAATTTCCAAAGAGCAGACAGGGAAGGGGTAGGGTGGGGGGGAAGGTGAGGGAGGAAGGTACAGCCAGCAAGGGCAACAGTAGCCAGCAACATCAAGAAAACCACGTGGCTCTCAGACACCACGGACATCACAGGACAGTTTTCCTCACAGTTCTTAATGTTCTCGTAGGAAGAAAAACATCCACCCTGATGTCATTTATTTCATGATAAATGCAGATTTAACACTGAATGTCTGAAAATGCCTCTCTCTCTCTCTCTCTCTCTCTCTCTCTCTCTCCCTCTCTCCCTCCCAAGTGCTGGGATTAAAGGTGAGAGCCACCATGACTAGTTGATCAGCATTCTTACAGTGAACTGAAACTCATGAAAAACAGTGGGCAGAGTGGGCACTCTTTGCACAAAGGGAACTTCCAAGTAGCCATGGGGGAGCGGTGCCTCCATCTCCTCCTGTGGTCTCATAGGATGGCTGTGCCTAGTTGGGCTCAGCCTGAGGATTCTGGAGCAATGCCTCTTTCTCTTTTCTGGGTGGTGGTGGCAGAGTCCTGAACCCAGAGTCTTGTACTGGCAGGTGAGTGCTTTAACCACTGACCTACAGCCTCAGACCTTTTAATTTTTTTAAATTTGGGACAAGGTCTTGCTAAAATTGTCCAGGTAGGCCTCCCTCTGCTTTAGTATCCCAGGTAGCTCATGTTACAGCACTGACTGACAGCTGTCCCTCACGGTGGGTTCTCTTTGCCCTAGACCATCATAGCTATGGTTCCCATGTTACCGTTTCATGGGACTCATGGAACTGTATCATGGTCCCATGATAGTTTCAAAGAACCAGCCTGGGTTCACTGACATGAACCCTGAGAAAGCCCTGACACAAGGGTCAATGTCACCATGCCCTGGCTATCACCAGGACAGGGTGCCCTCTCCAGAGTATGTATCATCTTCCTGGGTTTCAGCATCTTTTTTTTTTCTTCTTGAAGTGGAGTACCCACACTCCTTTCTTCAGAAAGGTTCAGAAAGTTCAGAAGGAGCCTCAGCATTTCCATGTGGTTGTGGTAAGGGACTTGCAGCATGCTAGATCATGTGGGGAAGGCCTACGGTGACAGTGTCTAGGCCAGGAAACATGTGCTACCATAGACAGATGCAGGCTCTGCTATGGCCCAAACCTGTTTTGTTTTGTTTTTGTTTTTGCTTGTTTTGTTTTTTAAGATGGGGTTTCTCTTTGTATATCCCTCACAGTCCTGGAACTTGCTCTGTAGACCAGGCTGGCCTCAAATTCACAGAGATCCGCCTGCCTCTGCTGGGATTAAAGGAATGTGCCACTACCACCCAACATCCAAAACTGTGTTTTAACTAAAGGGTGAGAGGACAGGTCATCCTGCAACAACCCACATAAGCTGCCAGCTGAGAAAGCCTCCAGCTTGTTTTGTACAACAGCTGAGGATGCTGAGGCGGTTCTGAGACCCTCAGGGAGCAGGACTGGAATAAAAGCTCTTGCCCTCTGGACACTGGGATACTTACTACCTTTGCAGGTGCAGACACACAAGAGTGAGCCTGGGGCATACTCAGCGGGTCAGCCCGGGCAAAGCATACCTGGAGGGAGGTAAGGCAGCCTGTGCTACAAGCCCGTGACACTGACTAAAGGGACAATGCACCTTCCTGGTGCCCACAGGACTCTTTCCTCTTGGGTATGACTATGGTACCTTGCCTGGTGTCGGCACTGGGCACTTTTCTCTAGCATGCACGCTGGGTCTCTGCTGCTAAGACCTTATAAATGCTGAGATCCACTGCCTGCTGTGGCCCCAGAAGTGGCTGCTCAGGCAGTGTGGGCTAATGACAGAGGCCTGATTAGAGAGGCATAGGGGTCTCCAGTACTGGGACTGGAACAGACCCACTGCCTGTGTGTTGTTCTCAACAACCAGTACCATCTTCAGACCTATCGGGAGGGGCCTCATGTGTGGTCATGGCTGGCTCTGGCTTCATACCCTCTGCCCTGCCATTCATCACTGTGGAGATGCTCTGGGCAATGTCACTGTGTGGCCCTCACCCATGTATTCAGCAAAGAAGGGACAAGGTACCAATTATGAAGTTTCTGTTTATCATTTTAAGAGTTTTTAGTGTTACTTCTTTTATTTAGGAGCATCATTCATTTCTACATCATCATCATCATCATCATCACCACCAGTGCTGTGGATAGAGGCCTTGTGCACTTCAGGCAAGTACTCTGCCTCAGTCACACCTATGCTCACCTCTTTAAAGAAAACCAACAAAACCCCATTTATGTGTGTGAGTGTTTTGCACACATACATGTTAAGTGCACTATATGCATGCCTGGTACCCGAGGAGGTCAGGAGAGTGAATTGGATCCTTTGGAACTGGAGGTACAGATGGTGGTGGACTTCCCTGTGGGTGCTGGGACTGCCTGAATCTGGGTCCTCTGCAAGAGCAGCCAGTGCTGTGAACCACTGAGTCATCTCTCTAGCCCCTGGAACTGATCTTTTAAGTTACATTTTAGAATGTGTGTCTGTGTGTGTATATGTGCACACATGCATGCATGCTTGCACATGTATGCACACACATACCATGACATGTATATGGCAATCAAAGGGCAACTGTGGGACTTGGTTCTTCCTTTCCATCTTGTGAGTCCTGCAGTTGGCAGCAACTTTGTCTGCTCAGCCTCTCTCCAGTTCTATGACTTGAGGGAAGAGAGCAGCTCCTGCCCTCTGCATGTGGACGGCTGCCTTGTTCCTGCACTGCCCACTGGGAACGAGTTTGGGGCAGTGAGACAGGTCAGTGGTTAAGAGCAGTGCTTCTTGCTCTTTCCAGCTCAGAACCCCCATCAGGTGGATCCTGACAGTCTTTAACTCCGGCTTCCGGGGATCCAACACTGTCTTCTGGCCTTTGCAGCCACCCACATACGTAGCATACACTTTTATCACACATAAATAAAAAATTCCAGGAAGTCATATTTCTTATTAGATGAGATAGGTCGTGCTCACAGTGACATGGCCATAGATAATATTTCCTTTAGAAAAAGAAAGAAAACAAATATGTTTCTTTCCTCTTGCATGCTTTTAGAGCCCTTGTCAAAAACATTCAAACATAAATGCCAGCACTATCTGGGCATTTTGCTTTTTCCTTGAGACTGGCTGTCACTCTGCAATCCAGGCTGGCCTCAGATTCGTGGAGATGCTCCAGCCTCAGCTCTGGGTTCTGTCTGGTATTACAGATACATGGCACCACACCAGGCTACCACACCGTTTTCATCACTGAAGCTTTGTAGGAAGTTGTGAAATCAGCAAGCATGGGGTCTCAAGTTCAATTCCTTATTAAGATTCTGTGTATAAGCACAAGTGTGTGTGTGTGTGTGTGTGTGTGTGTGTGTGTACACACATGGAAGTCAGAGGTTGGCGTCTTCAGTGATTGCTATCAACCTTATTTTCTGAGGTACAATCTCTCACTAAAACTGGAGCTCACCAATTTGTCTAGGACAAGCAAGCATGGGGCCTGCCGTGTATGGGGGTGCTGGGGAATTGAACTCAGGTCCTCACGCCGCATGGCATGCGTGTTACAGACAGCTGTCTTCCAGCACGAGACTGACTTTGTCATTTGCAGTTCTACACTGAGTCTGGAGCTAGGGTTCCTGCTTCGATAGAAAGACAACTGGGGCTGTCAGGATTGCGACTCAGCCACCGTGGGGAGAACCGTCATCCTGGCAGTGACATTTTCAGGTGCCTTGACACCTGCTCTGCTGTCTTCAGTTCCTTTAGTTCCGTTGCTGAGCCTAGCACCTACCTGCTTTGCTGGCTTCCTTTTGGCATCTTGCTATCCCGTGATACCGTAAAGAGGGATGTTTCCTTGGTTACGTTTACTAGCAGCCCAGGTGACTGGCTGGGGACCTACGTCCAGTGAATGATGCGGGCACATCACCTCTGTCGACTGATGGAGAGGGAAGAAGTGAATCCCACCGTGCTGTTGGCAGATAGGGGACCAGTAGGCCCAACATGGCACCTCAGGGAGACAGCGCCTGGTGACTTGGAGTCCTGAGTTTGCAAGCAGGTGGAGGTAGGGCCCTCCATGACTGTCCTTTGTCAGCCCAGAGCTTCTGCCCGGCTTCTGGCTGATGCCTTTGTCTGGAAGCTGTGCAGAGCAACTCTAACACACCAACATGTCACCAGCAACTAGGACACTCTCAGATTCTAACTTAGCTTCTGTGCATCCTGCTGAATGAAGCTGGGACCACTCAGGTCACAGATGCTCCGCCCACTCCCCTGCTGTGAGAATCTGGGTAGAGAGGTGAGGAGGCGCACTCTAGTGAGACAATACTGTTCAGCAGCCTGAGTCTTCCTCCCCCTGGCCGGAGCTTTCCATGTCTGTCCCAAGGCCCCACACAGAAGTTTCTTCTGCGGGCTCTTCCATGGAGGGAGAGTGTGGCCAGGGGCAGTGGGCAAGTCCTTTAGCATGCCACAGTTGACCTGGTAGACACATATAGCATGTCTGCTGCACTAAGAGACAAGGATGAGACCCCTCTCCACCTGGAGTATGACCAGGGAGCATAGTACATCCGGTGTGAAGGTCCTGTGGCCCTGATGCCGTCAAGGCATGGGTGGAAATGGGGCTCCCCGGATGGCCTTAGGTCACTCCTGGGTGGAGTGACCCAATGGGGGTATAAGGATCATTTGCTAACGGAGATAGGGACACCCCCAGCTTCCAGAAGGGGAGCTTTGCAGGTGCATGTATGATGGGAGGGGTCCTCTATATATCAGAAGTAGAAACCTGTGAGTGTGATCATGGTCAGGGCTTCAGGTCCCTGTTTTATCTTTACTGAGTAGACATTTGGTGACAGTCACCACAGTCAAGATCTATCTACCCTGGGGTGAGAGGTCTCCCTAAGTAGGGCTGGACCACCTACAGTCAGAGCTGCCAAGTCTCTTTGGTGGTTCCCCTAGGCCACCAACTACTGTGATGACCTCTGTGCTTGACAAGGGAAGTAACTGCCCACTGACAGCCACATCAGCTTGTCTACTGTCACTCTTGCTGGGCTCCTGTGGGCTTGAGGTCCTAATCCCACGCTGAGCACCAGTGTTATCAGGTGACCACTCCCCACATAGTCCCCGCCCCCACTCCAAGTGGCACTACTGGTGTCCTCATCCCAACTCCAGAATGACTCAGGACAGTAGATATCACATGGGTTGTTTGACCTTGGGGGCAGTGTTGACCTTTAACCCCAGCACTGTGAGTTTAAGGTCAGCCTGGGCTATGTAGAGAGATCCTGTCTCAAAAGATGTCAGTGAACCTCCGAGTCATCCAGTATGACTGTGTGAGCAAACCCAGATACAGGGGGCAGCTCAGGCAGGACTCAGGGTGGCATCTGAGTGAAGATGACATTCTGCAGCCAGCAGGGCTCAGCTCCTACCTGTCCTGATCACACTCTGGCTGTCAGACCCTGTCTGTTCTATAGCAAGCATCCTGGTGGATTTTGATTGCACGAGGGCTGGCTCCTCCACCCCACAGGCCTCAGCACTGCTTTTAGCCCTGCTGGACCTGCAGCCCCCCTGCCCCCCAGGATCCTTGGGAAGGAGGGGGCACATTGCTGGACCAGTGTCCAGGAGTGTGTATCTGGGGCCCTGAGGCTTTTCCTGCTGAGCCCCGAGACTGTGATCCTGGTAACCTGGTAAGGGTTTGGGAGGCCTCATGGTGAGTTCCAACATAGGCAACTAGGTGCCGCTTCCCAGGTCACCAGACTACCCAAGCAGCTGGTATCCCTGTTGAGAGCCCCACCCCCATGTCTACCGCCTGGGACATGGACAGGACGCCCCCAGGAAGGGCTGCTCAGGCTGCAGGCTGCCAGTCACTCCTGTGGTGGTCATAGCAGACTTGCTGGCTCCAGTCTCACTGCTCTGAGGCTTGTCTGTCCCTGACACACACAGGGTGCCCTGTTTCCTTGGGAGCTGGAACACGGGCTCTCTGTTTGCACCTGGGCTGGCTGTCCCCCCAGATAGGCTGAGGGGGTGTTCTGTACAAACTTGTGCCCCTCCAACCAGCCTCCTCAGCTGAACCTTTTTGTTGTCCCTTCTGGGATTCTCTGCAGTGTGGCCCAGGGGCGGGCAACATGGGCTCCAGACACCATGCTTGGCAAGGAGGGGGATGGGAAAGCATTCTGAGTCTCTGCTGTCCTTGCAGCTGGAGAGCCTGGGCAATTCTCTCCACTCAGTGAAGTCTTATGTATCTGTACTTTCCACATATCCCTATGCTGGGGTGTGTAAGAAACCCATGAGCTTGTGTTTCTATGTGTCTCTGCCCAGGTAGAATGCAAGGGTCCCTGGGGGAGGGACCAGGCTGAGGATAGCAAGCCTCTTTCCGCAGGGAGATGGTGGAGGTTTTGTGCTGCCACACTGGAGAGAGAGAGAGAGGAGAGAGGAGAGAGAGAGAGGAGAGAGAGAGAGAGAGAGAGAGAGAGCTGGCCACTGGCCTATGAGCATACGGTTGGGTTAGGTGAGAACTAGCCTCTAGCTCAGGGAATCTGAGGACTCCTGGGGTTTACCAACCTATGGGGTTGCTATCATAGCTCAGACTAAGAAAAGGTCCCCAAGTGACTGCCATCTAGATATGGGCAGTGGCCTCCTGTGATGGTGGAGGGGTGCCCATGTGACCCCACTGTGTGGCCACATGCAGGGCATGGGGGTGATGAGGCTGCTCTTTAACAGAGAAGGGATAGCAAGGTGACGGGACAGAGGCAGGAGGCTGACAGTTATGGAAGCACAATCTTTTTCAATTCTCTTCTTGGCAGGACTTATGGGCTCTCTGGGCTCTGTGTGGGACCCATAGCCACAGCAGAAAGTACAGGCAGGAAAGCAGTTGGTCTCTGGTCTTTATTTCAGGGTGTGTCTGGATGGGGTTTTGGCAGCGGCCACTCCCGAGTCCTAAAGTAGTCTTTCAGATCCTCAAGGTGGAGTGGGGGGAAGTAGGGACCAATTCGCTTGCGTATCCACCACTTGCCCTGGGCAGCGTGCAGGCCACTGGGGAGGCTGAACCGGTAACGGTAATGTTCTCCTCGGATCCACCTGCGGGGAAAATGTGTCAGCCTGCTGTCTCTTTGCCACCCCCCCACCAGGCTCCTCATGACCCCTGTATCCCAGAAGGCAGGCCTAGGAACCTGCAATCCTTGGGTGGAGCCCCATCAGCCTCACAACCAAAACGTTCCCAGGCCTGTTACAAATCTTGGATGTAAGACAGGTACATCTGGGCTCCAGTGATGGCAGAGTATATCCTGGGACTTGAGGGAGACCCTAGGTGATGCCCTGTCTCCATGATTCACCCTCTCCAACTTGCTACTAGGGTGTGCACAGGGCACAGCAAGCCTTGTGATGGGACCAGGGTGTGGGTCTCAAGGTTCTGGGTGGGGCAGCCATCCTTCCTCTGGTGTGAAAACCTGAGTGGAAAAGGGTTCCTGATGATGTCAGTGTCAGGGTGAGGCTGGGTAGTACTGAGAAGAGCCATGCTGGACTCCACAGGTGGGCACGGAGAGCTTAAGGCTGTGTCTTAGAGATGGCCACAAAGTCCCTCTTCTCCTGAATCTGGGGTCCTGACCCTACATTTCACAAGGCTGGGGAGACTGGGGATACACAGAGCCTCTGGGAAAGTCACTGTTGTATGATCAGGCCATCTTCTCTGAATTGGCCTTCTTGTTTTCATTTTCTTCTCAAGATACAGTCGAAGGTCTAGGGTTGCAGGGCCTGGACACTACTTACAGCCAAAGGGGGTGTGGTGTGTTGGGGTGGAGTCCTGGGACAGGGCTCAGGTGTCCAGCGTTGGGCCCGGGAGGCTAGGAAAGAGTCAGGGCCTCGTGCTTTCCCTGACAGGTCTGTGAGGGTACGGAGGAGGACTGATACCACCCGTGGAATGTTCTAGAACATGACTGTGCTGGTTAGTTGTTATCAGTGTGACACAAACTAGAGCCACCTGGGAAGAGGGAGTGTCAGCTTCAGAACAGCCTCTATTAGTGACCTACAGGTGTGTAGGTCTGTGGGGTGGTCCTGGGTTGTGGAAGAAAGCAAGCTCAGCAAGCGATGGAGAGCAAGCCTGTGAGCAGCATTCCTTTGTGGTTTGTGCGGAGGCCGGAAGAGGGTGTTGGGTCCCCTGGAGCCTGAGTTACAGGCAGTTGTGAGTTGCTGGATGTAGGTGCTGGGAACCAAACTTGGGTCCTCTGGAGGGGCAGGCAGTGCCTTTAACTGCTAAGTCATCTCTCTAGCCCCTATTTTCTCTCATTAATTTTATGAGTATGAATGCTTTGCCTGTAAGTATATACATGCACCACATGTGTGCCTGATGCCAGTGGAGGTCAGACAAGGGTGCTGGATCCCTTGAACTGGAGTTACAGATGGTTGTGAGGCACCCTGTGGGTGCTGAGGTTCAAAGCTGGGTTCTCTGCAAGAGGAGCCAGTGCTCTGAACCACTGAACCATCTCTCCAGCCTCCTTTTTTTTTAGGGGACTGGGGACATAGATCAGCAGGTGTAGTGTTTGATCCCTAGAAACCACATTAGAAAAAGAAAGCCGATTGTAGTGATGTACACTTGTAATCTCAGTGCTGGGAGGTGGGAAAAGGAGAACCTCTGCGGCTTTCTGGCTGGCCAGCCTCCTTGAGTTGGTGAGATCTGGATCACAGTGTCCTCTGTCCCTCAGTGGCAAGGTGGTGGCTCTGGTTCTGACTGCTCCGTCCCTTCGCTGTCCTTCCTCGGTTTCTCCATGTCTCCTGTGCCTGGCCTGCATCTCTCCAAGATTTACCATCTGGGGTTCCCTTTGTTTACTGACCTTTCAGGTCTGTGTCTTTTGGCAACTTCGGGAAATCTTCACTAATGCCTTCCCAGACCCAAGTGAACTCTATCCCTGGGGGCAGCCACCCACCCTAGATCTCCTCGCAGTCCTCGGCCCACGCTCTACGCTGGCGCTCAGCTGGTTGTCCACACCGGGTCACCACCAATGCCTCTTTCATATCCCATTTCTTCCTCCCCTCTTCCGGTACTTTACCCCAGGGACTGCTTTTCCGTCCTGAGTCTCTCCTGTTCTCCCTCTGTCGTGTTTCTTTGCTGACTCTTCTTGTGAGTGTTGTGTTTATAATCACCTCACGATTGCTGTGGGGAGAGTCAGCTGTTGAATCCGCTGACTGTTCATTCCTGATCAGTTGAAAGTCTTCCTGGTTCTCAGTGTGCTCTTAACAGTTTGGGTGCTGGGATTCCAGATCACATTCGACCCTTCTGTTGCACTGATTCTTCTAACTCCATGCTGGAAGTCCGTTTTTTTTTTTAACCTTGCTTCCTGGCACTGCCAGGCAAAGGTGGCAATCGAAGGCCCCCACTGATGACACAAAACCAAGCTGTCACTGCTTGCTGTGGTGAGCATCTGGGTCACCACAGGGCCGTCCAGCAGCTCAGTGAGTGACCTCTTCTGCTCTTCCTGCTAGGTGGGACCATCTGCTCAGTGGCTTTGGCTGGAGTCGAATGGTCTTGCTATATAGCTTCTATCTCACCAGTGGCTCCTTTTTGGGCAGCTGCTGCTGCTGCTTCATCTCCACAGACAGGAAGCAAGACACGCTGGTGTTATGTTAAGGTTGATCCTCCCACTATGGCGACTCCAGAGTCGCCCACCCATTCAGAAAATCACAGCTGGCCATGGGGTGAGGCTGAGGTTGCATTCAGCTCTGCAATCAAGCAGAGTGTGATGACGGCCCCTCGGCTGGGCCATGCTCTGTGGCATTTGCTGTATTTCAGCTCACACATATATTAATAGTGACCATCAACTCACTACTGATTCATGCAAGAGGCAGCCGGGTCTGCATCTTCACATCCACAGATCTGCCTGTAGGCTTTGTCTCCACAAGGTACACCCGACCACATCCTCAGAGCCTCCCACTGAATCTGAAGACTTCATCGGAAGCCTCAGCCTTCCACCCATCCCTGGTGGGTGGGACATAAACCCAAGACAGTAGCCAGGAGGCTGGTCAGTGAAAAACTCTCCAGAGTCAGGAAGGACACAGCTCTGTGTCAGAGCCGTTTGGCCACCAGCAAACGTAGGGATGTGTCTCCTGTGTATCCACTTCAGTGTGTGCCTAGTTCAGATCTGGTGGCTGCAGGGTGCTGGGTAGAGGGGAGTGAGGCAGGTGGTTCCCGGGGAGGGATGTCCCTACATCCCCAGTGCTACAGTAGGCAGTGTGGGAAGGCACTTGGCTGGCACCCTTGCCTGGGATGCCACACTTGCAGCTGCTCACGGCCCCTCAGACAGCCCTGACAGCTGTGAGCAGCCCCAGGTGCAGCTGTCCTGAGACTTCTCCAGGGAGAAACAGAAACGTGTTTTCTGTCAGCATCAATGGTGGGCAGGACACAGGAGAGGAATGGGGCCAGGGCTGCTCAGTCCCCTAGTCTCTGGCTGTGACTGAATTCCACATCATGTATCAGGGTGCCCAACTCAGGCACTGGTGAACACTACCCACTGACCACAGGCTGAAGTGAATAAGGAGACTCTTACCTGGGGGGAGCCCTGCCCTCAAAGGGGTTGAGGGCGAGCAGGGACAGGGCCTCGGCGTCACCAGCTAGGAGCTTCCCTGCCAGGTGGATGATCCACTCGTTTTGCTCATAGGTCTGAAAGGACAGTGTTCGTGAGGTCGGAGTAGGGGGACAGCCACCCCCCAGCAAGCTGGCACCTGCCCCAGCATAGTCACTGCCTGGACACTCTGAACATCACCCGCTTCCCTGAGCTCCACAGTCTGGCATGGTCAGGTGGGCCAGGGTTGGGTTTCCTCTGAGGGCCCACACGCCAATCTTCCAGGAACTGCCTGCTTCATGTTCTTTCTGGGGTCTCACCTGAGGAACACTCATTCACGAACCAGCCCTCAGCTGTGTTTTCTACCTGGCTACTTGTCCTGACTGGCCTTAGGTGTGACTGGCCTGGGCCTTGCGGGGAGAAGAGCTATCTGCAAGAACTTTTCCCACACAGGTCTAGTTCAAAGCAAGGCTTGTCAGTGCCTTGGGTGGGATGCACCTCTAAGGAGAGGTCCCCTCCTCTGTAACCCTTTTGGTAGAAGTCTGAGTCTGAGCACGCATGCAGGGCTTGTCCATGGGAAAAGGAGAGTTTGCTTCATGGAGGGACATTATTACCTGGAAAGCTGCGAACCACATTAGCCAGTCCAGGCGGTAGTGGTATGGAGAGAGAAGGCATGGCCGCCTCCAAAGGCCTCCTGGTTTACACTTGAACTCATAGTCTTCCCACACCGCATCGGGCGCACTGGCATCAGGGCTGGCTGTGCCCTGCAGGATCACCTCAGTCCGTTCCTTGGTGATACTGGGGGACACAAAGAAGGTCAGCAAAACCACAGTATCTACCTTCCCCCAGCAGGAGAGGGTGATGCCATGAGCCCATGCCTCCCAAAAGTGAGCCAGGATGGACAGGAGGGCAAAGCCCAGTGCCCCAGCCAGGATGCCTGGCCCATACCTTCCAAAGGCCCCGTAGGTGTTGACAATCCTGAGTGGGTTGAAGGAGGTGTTCATGACCTGCCTGGAGCTTAGTAGGTTGATGACCACAGGCACGCTGAGCCAGGCCACTAGGATGCCCAGGGAGAAGTTGACCACTTGCCGTACCATGCAGCCTAGTCCAAAGGTGGGCGTGGGGGACAGAGTGGTCCTTATCAGCCAGTCTCCCAATCTCACGGCAAAGCTGTGCTATCCCTTCAGGAAACCTCGGCTGCTATTCTGCCACTTCAGGCTCAAGAAGGCCTATAGACCTACCCAGCTGGCCACGTAAGCCATGGGCTGGGAAAGGTGTCCTGAGCCACAGCCCCTTGTGCTTGAGCCAAGAGCACCCCCTGAAGTCAGTCAGGAGGATGAAGTGTGACTGTCCATGCAGGGGGCCCTGGAAGTGGCTAAAGGGCCAACTGTCCTGGTAAAGGTAGACAGCAGATGTTCTGCCCAGGGCCAATGGTACCCAACTTGCCTACATATTCATGAGACACTAGGCAAGAGGGTCATGGGGTTAGCTGGTCCTGGTCCACCTACCGTATCTTGGCTTGGACTGGACCCCTTGAGTATCTTCCTTTTGCATCTTCAGGACTTGGTTCTTTAAGCTTCGAGGTCCTGAGGGAAACAGGAAGCCCAGAGCTGCATCATCAAAACAGGCAAGGCTGGGCACGATGGTGAGCCAGTTCAGGAAGCTCAGGTTCCCACTGATGATGAGGATCACCTGTGGGCGGAGACTGCACTGTAGTATGCCTGGGAGCTAGGCCTGCCGTCCTCCATGTATCTGTGCTGGGTGTACACTTCAGTAGCCCAGCACAGGCTCCAGGGGGGCTTCTGAGTCCCTCTTGCCAGTCTCTTGGCTTGGGAGTGGGATCCTAGGTCCTTGCTAAATTTGCAGGTCCCGCTGAGGCCCCAGGTACAGAAACCCACACAAGAATTGGCAAGCCCAGGAAAGGCTGGGGTGGGGGGATGGCTTGACCTATTTCTGTGGTGGCCTGAGAACTCTGGGCTTCCTGGGATATACCATGGTGGCAGCTCTGGCTAAGGTACGGCTAATGGCAAGCACTGAGGTACAGACTTTGTCTGGAGGTGAAGATATGAGAACCCGGGGGAACTGGAGTTCACAGAAGGCAAAATAGGAACAGGAGACACCATAGCAACCTATGACCTAGGGCTGAAGATAGTGACCACCATGGATGCCCTTGAGACCTGGAGGACAGTGACAGCTGGCCAGGAGTCATGGCTGAGAGGAAGGTTTACACCTGTGCAGGTACTTTAGTCAGACACCCCTACCCCGACAGCCAACACCCCTCACACTCTGATGATAACTGGGCTCTCTCAAGTTCACAGAATGAGAGCTACAGGGTGGCTTCTAGGATACTGTGGAGGGTCACCCGATAGGGACATCTAAGAGTCCTTGCTTGTGCTCCTGCAGTGGACATGACCTGTGCCGAGTCCCAAGGCAGGCCTGTGGTGGCTCTCTGCAGGGCGGCCGCAGGGTTTCACACTCTCACAAGCGGGGCTGAAGGCTGCCGCTCAGTGTTAATATATGGTGCTGCCACCTGGCTGGGAGTCTCAGGTGAGGGTCTGCATTAATCAAGGTGCTGCTCTCGGCATCTCACCGGCCTCTCTCCCTGAACACCGGTGCCTCCTACTGAGCATGAGCGTTTTCCTAGCATCTCCTGCTGGCTACACCCCAACTCATGCCCTGCCCCCCTTTGATTGAGTGGTTGGGAGGTTTACATTTTCACAGGTCACAGCCAGTGCTTCCTGTCCCACCTGAGAAGTCCCTGTCCTCTCCACAATGAGACTTCTATGAGCGCAGGGCCAGCTGCTTCTTCCCTCCCTTTTAGATACCCACTGTGGATGCATGTGACATAGTAGCTACTTAGGTCTACTATGACCCAGGGGGCAAAGAGGTGGAGGGGGTGGGGGGTCCCCAGATAGGAAGGTGGCAGAGGAGGCAGCTCTGACTTCTCAGCGCTGGAGGGGATGCGAGAGGCTGGCTGAACCAAGCTTGGGGAGCCCAGGGGCAAGAGAAAGACTTGGGAGAGCTCCTGATCCCCATCCCAGTAGGATCAGGAGTGGTCCCTGGGCTGTAGATTGTTATCGGATGATGGCACAACAAAGCGGGACAGCCCGGAGTCCAAGCTCCCTTGTACCGAGGGATGCAGGCATGGGTTCCCTAGGGTGCTAGGAAGGCCATTTAGGTGCTGCGGAAGACCTCTGAGCATCCCTGTCTGTTCCTAGAAGTGGTACCAGCCCTTGTGGTTGCCCTCTGTGATGGCCTGGTCTGCAGAGTAACACCTCAATGGACAGCTGGACATTGCTTCCATATAGGTCTGTCCCTTCCTGAGGGCTGACGAAAGAACCCAAGTGGTTCCAACTTCTCTCATCTCTGGCCCTAGATCGACCAGACCATGAAGTCCATCTCTTTCAGTCCAGGTGTAAAACAAGGCCAAGGCAGGCCAGAGGCCAGAGTCAGTGTGGCTGGTGAAGAACAAACAGCCTGGCTCTTATCAAAGCGTCTCAATGGTACCAGGGTCCAGCATACTTGGCAAGAAGGCCCTTTCCCATCACTTATCCCTGTAAGGAGGCCCATGCAGTCTCAATGTGGACCCCATAGACCCTCTGCTCCTGCAGGCTGCAGCAATGGAGACCTAAATACAACGTTTGTACTGTGACATGATCTATCTTGATGGCAGGAGTGGCCTCAGCTTCTTGGGACTCACCCTGAACTGATTTCCACTCATGCCTGCACAACACGGGTCTGTGCGCCCCGCCCCACTGCCTCCCTTAATATCCACACATGAGGAAAAGTCTGGGAAGGAGACCCCAAGAGGCAAGCCACACCATCCCCTCAATCTCTATGTGGCCTGCTCCATTTGGGACACCATTCTGCACAATCTAGCACCCAGATGTGTGCTGTTCCCTCCCCTCAGCAGAAGTCTGAGAAATGCATTGTTTCCAAACACCTCACACACAGGAGGGCCATCATCCCACCCTGCCGGAGCTGCAGAGCTCCCAGGTCTTGGTGTTCTCCGCGGCACCCCAGGAGTCCAGCCCACGATTTCCCAGGTTAGCCTCCACGGTCTAACCCGCACCTGTGGCTTTCTGTGCTTCTGTGATCTGTGTATTTATTGTCCCCCAACAAAGGTAATTTGAGGGATTGGCTCTGCTTTATATGGTCAGGGTTGCCAATGTAGCTGCATCTCAAGGCTCTGCCAGCTCCCGCTCAGCCTCTGCTCTGTTCCTGAGCTGGGGAGTCTGCCTGCCTCCTCTCAAATGTTCAAGATATTCCACTTAAAATGTCATCCAGTCCACTCGAAACTGAGTCCTAGAGTAGGGACCGTGACCAAATCAGTCCCTCGAGTCCCCCTAGCTGGTGACAACAATGAATGCAGATAAAGAAGCTCAGGAAATCATGACCAGGACAGACCTGAAGAAACCACACAGGTTCTGATCCAGTTTCCAAAAGCAGGGACAAGAGTGACCGTCAACTGCACATCATATACAGGAGCAGGGACAAAGGTGAGGGCCATCTGGAGTGATGTATGATAGAGAGCAGGGGAAGGACACCTCTCTGAGGTGACAGAGAAGCTGTCAAGCAGCTAGTTGTGGTGGTACGTGTCCCAGAACTCGGAAGTGGAGGCAGGAGGGCTGCAAGTTTGAGCCTAACCTCAGCTACATCATGAAGCCTATCTTGGGGGTTGTGGGAAATCTCTGGGAAGAATGAGAAACCTAGTGCAATGGAAACTCTCAGGAATCGACGAGGGTGACCCTAGCTAAGACTCCTAGTCATGGGGGACATGGAGCCTGAATTGGCCATCTCCTGGAAGTCCAGGCAAGACTTCCAGTGGAGGGATTGGGACACCAACCCAGCCACAAAACCTTGGTCCAACAATTTATCCTGCCTTCAAGATGTGCCAGTAAAGGTGTCACACAGATTGTGGGAATGGCCAACAAATGACTGGGCCAGCTTGAGAGGGAGCTCATCCTGAGGGCGAGGAAACAGGCAGGCCAGGCCAGAGACCTAGGAAGGAACCAAACGTGACTGCAAGAAATAAGAAAGTCAACGAAAGGATTCCTGATGATATTCTGCTACACTCAGATTGGTGTCTAGCCCAGCTGTCATCAGAGAGACTTCACCCAGCAACTGATGGGAAAAGATGTAGAGACCCACAGCCAAATACTAGGCATAGCTTGGGGAATCCTTTAGAAGACAGGGAGGGAGGATTGTAGGAGCCAGAGGGGTCAAGAACACCATGAGAAAACCCACAGAATCAACTAAGCTGGGCTCCTAGGGGCTCACAGAGACTGAACCCACAACCAGGGAGCCTTCATGGTATTGACCTAGGCCCTCTGCATATATATTACAGTTGTGTAACTTGGTCTTCTTGTGGGACTCCTAACAGTGGGAGCAGGGGCTGTCTCTGACTCTGTGGCTAGTTTTTGGGACCCTTTCCACCTAGCAGATTACCTTGTCCAGCCTTCATCAGAGAGGAGGTGCCTAGTCTCACTGCAACTTGATATAGCATGGCTGGTTGGATATCCATGGGAGGCCCACTCTTTTCTGAAGAGAAATGGAGGAGAAGGAAAGGACTTGGGGGCAGGGCTGACAGGAGAAGAGGGAGGGAACCTGTAATTGGGATTTAAAAATAAACAAATAAATATATACAAAAAGTGAGAGCTGGGTGTGGTGGTGGGGTATGGAGAGGCAGAGACAGGCAGAGCTCTGAGTTTGAGGTCAGCCTGCTCTCCAAAGTGAGAGATGTGCCCATCAGGAGAACTCTAGCAAATCTAAAAAACAAAACAAAATGCTCTCCAGATGAACCTGATTCCTGTGTAAGCTTGGAGCTACCCAGTGCAGAGCGCTAAAAAGGTGAAATGTGCATTAATATTCAGGTCTTTGGGGTTTGGAGGACCGGCTCAGCAGTAAAGAGCACTTGCTGGCCTTGTAAAGGACCCAGCTTCTCTCCAGCAACCACATGATGCGGCTTAAAATCCCGTGACTCCCATTCCAGGGACCCGACACCCTGCGCTGGCCTGTGCAGCCTTTCCACACACGTGTGCACATCCTCACATATGTGTTAAAAAGTCTTTAAAAATTTAAGTTGTTAAAATTTTTTATAATACTAAAAAAATGAATATAAAAATTAGCCAGCAACACAGAACTTTTTAGCTTTGAGACAGGGTCTCTGGGCCCAGGTTGTTTGTCCTCAAACTCCCAACCCTCCTGTGCCAGCTCCAGAGTGCCAGGGTTACAGGTGTGTGCTGCATGCCTGCTTTCGAACTGACTTTTGATACAACAGAACAATCAGCCCATGTGGGAGCCCAACTGTGCTGAAACACATCTAACTGGCTGATGAAGCACTGTTTCTGGGGTGTCTGTGCAGGTTCAGAAGGAAGATTTGAAAACAGAAATGCCAGCCAGAGTTATGACTGCCTTGCCAGATGCACTGTCCATCCCCCCCGCCCACCAAGGGTCTGGAAAGAGCAAAAGTGTCTAGGAAGGGCATCGCTCCTCTCTCTGAGCTGGACGTCCATCTGGTCCATGGATGAAGCCAGGGTAAAGACTACTGGCTTCCATCCATGGCTCTTGGTCCTTGAGTTTGGACTGGAACCAACCAGCTTTTTTGGGTTTCCAAACTTGCAGATGGCAGATCCTAAGACTTCCCACGGTGTACAGGCTGAGTAGCCACTCCCCTCTAATCTGTGTGCTCTGTAGCCTTCTCCTCCAGGGACCAAATTCATGGTGGAAATGTGTAAACTGCTCTGACTCCTGTGCCGAGCTCGTACACGGCCCTCACATTTGTGTTCTTCCACCCCTGCACCCAGAACCTCTCCTTAGCTTTCAGGGGCAGGGGACAACCTCATTCCTTCTTTCCCCAATCATGGTTATGTTTATGGAAAGCGAGGCATGGAGAAGTGCTGTTGGGGGTTCTCGGTGTGTCCCCAGACACTGCTCAGTGCTGCTCAGGAAGGGCCTCAGGAGGCACCCAGCTACTGCAGAGGGCTCAGGGCATCCCTTTGGGCTGCAGTTTTGGAACCTGTAGTCTTGAAGGCTCTAGTCAGCACCTTCTTGGAGAGACAGCTGGATCACATGACAGATGGTGACTTTGGATCCTTACCAGTCACTGCTCTCCTTCTGCCTACAGACACCTTCTCAGACAATTCAAAGTGTCTCTAGCTCCCAAGCAGAGAGGCTGCAACTCAACACCTTGCGGTGAGGCTATGGCTGACCACTCTGCTGAGATGACATGCCCGCCTGTTGCAGACACTTGTCTGGTAAGGCTGGGTCATGTCCTGTGGTCAGGAGCCAGGGGTCAGTGTTCCCCATGGGCAGACTCAGCTGTACTGTTGATGACCTAGAACCCTGCATGGCACGAGGCCTCCTCAGCTGCCTGGCAGCTGTGGTTACACATCCGGGGAACTCTGAATGACATAGACCCATCCTAGAACTCATGGCCTTGGGGTGGGGGGCAGCAACTTAAGGAAGGAAGGGTTTGTCTCACAGTTCGAGGGTACACAGTCCATCATGGAGGTAAAGCAAGGCAGTGGGAACTTGAGGTGGCTGGGCACATTAGACCTTCAGTCAGGAAGCCAAGAGAGATGAATGAGGCACTCGGCTCTCTTTTCTCCCTCTTCCTAATTCATTCAGTCTGGGCCACCAGTCTGGGGATGGTATGAGCCGCGTTCAGAGTGGTGGTTTCCCTCCTCAGTAACCCTCTCCGAAACACCCTCACAGATGTGCCAAGGTGCTAATGTAGGTGAACCGTCACCTGGTGACATCCTGTTTCTAACAAAGCACTGTGGAGAGCCTGTGACACTTTGCCCAGGTGGACAGATGGGGGCCGTGCTTGGGGGTCAGGCCCGCGTGGCCCACGCAGCTCAGGATCCCCTCCCCACACAGCCTATTTGCTGGGTAAGACTGGGATTCATCACGCAGCACATGGTCCAAGTGCTCCGAAGGGATCTTATCTCTCTTGTTTTCCTTCTAGCATCACCGCAGCCATCCCCTTTGAGGGAAATTAATCTCGTCACAGCCCATCTGTGTTTACCCCTGGCCGGTAGGGTCCTCAAGGAACTCTCAGTGTGCTCTGCAGATGACCGGCTTGGAGCACGGCCGGGCAAGGCTCGGGACAGCAGAGGAAGATGAACGTGTGTTGGTGGAATTCGGCCCCAGAGAGGCTCTAGCAGATGTTCCAGGCAGATGCAACATGACCCCGAAAGGAAGAGGGGGGATTTCTGGATGTCCCTGCTGGGCTTGCAGTTACCACAGAGGACACGGGCTTGCAGGCAGGCTCCCCACAGGGGAGACAGGAGCTTGAGAGGACCTTCCAGAGGACATGTATGTGGTCACAGGGACCTTCCACAGAAGACATGTATGTGGTTACAGGGACCTTTCACAGAGGGCAGGTATGTGTTCCCAAGGCATCTGGGTAACCCCAAGTGGCCTTAGCAGAGGAATCAACCTCAAAGCTGCCTCCCAAGACCCTCTCTTGCCTTCTCTCCGCAGAGTCTCAGGTCCAACCCCACCTCCTTCTTGTTCCTTGGTGGGGACTGATACCATGGTGGGCCTCGGAGATGTCCTGACCTAGCTCAGCAGCGGAGGCTGACCATGCCGCCCCTTCCGGGGTCATCCCCTCAGAGCTCTTCAGCTCTTCCCACGTGGATCCTGTGCCCTTGCAGGGATCCTAGGAGCAGCTGTGTAAACTGAGTGTGGGAGGAAGTGAGTGAACTCAAACGCTGCCTGGCCCACAGGAAGGAACACAGGAACCAATGGGTCAGGACACAGTGCAGCTCCACACCAGGCTCCTCTCAGACGCCCCAGAGTGGCGGGTGCTGGGGGCTGGCACTGCACTCTCGACACCTTCCAGGGGGCTCTTGGGATGGGAAAGGCCACACCTGCTGACCCTGATCCTACACTCAACTCTGCCTGGTGGGCAGGAAGAGTTTCAGCTGGATCTGGGGGACGTTGGACCATTCCTGGGGAAAAGCCATAACCCTGGATATCTCCATTTTCTTCTGGACATGGTGTGACCAGTTCATTCATGTTCTCCACCGTGAGAGTCAGGTGGAAGCTGCTGGCCAGGATCCCCTCATGACAGAGCAAATGCTGGGAATTCATGGCTGCCCCTGCAAGGACCACAAGGAGTTAACAGAGGCTTAAGGCTGCTGGCAGCTCTTGGAGGGTGTGGTGTAGGCTTCTTCATTTTCTAGGGTGTCCCACGTGGGGGTTACTGGGAGAAGCTTGCTGTACAGCTCCTTGTACACAGGAAGAGGAGACCCCAGAACCCAAGGCATCTGCTCTGCCCAGATGAGGACTCTTGCTACCTGTCTCTGGTACCTGTGCAGCCGAGGCACTGCAGGCAGCCATCCCCAGCATCATGGCAGCCCTGGTGTCTGCAAAAACTCCCCCTGCTTAGTGTGGAATGCATGTGCCTGCCTTGGCCCTTATTCTTCCTGAGGCTCTGGGTATTATTCTGGAAGGCTCAGTCCAGGCACCAACTTCCTTACTAGGCCATGCTGGCCCAGGAGCATCCTCATCACCCTATCCAACCTTACACATGGGCCAGAACAAGAGGGCAGAGACACTCCCAAAGCTACGGCTCTTCCTCAGTGTCTGGTCCATCCAGCTGGATGGTCTTGCTCCTCAGGCAGGGTGGAGTCTGGGAGCCAGTAGGGCACATCTTTTTGTCATCTCAAGACTGGAACTGCCTGTGGCCTCCAGAAGATGTGTGGGAAATAGGCACTCCAGGCAAATACAAGCTCTGAGGAGATATGAGTAGTTACACTGTAGGGAGGAGTCTCGAACACACGACTGAGAGAAGCTCGGGGAAGCCTGAAGACCAGGGGTCAAGGGAGAGGAAGATAAAGCAGCGCTCCCATGACTCTCAGGGTGGGAAGAGGTCTGCACGAAATGACATTCTCCATTGTCCAAACCCAAAGAACGCTCTGCGGCCTTCGGTGAGTCATGCGTCATGACAGCACCTCCACCTTGTACCCAACAGTGGGAAGTGCTCATAGTGGGGATGTGGGGCACAAAGGAATTTTCTCCAATCTCTGCATAGCTTCTAGAGCATCCTGATTAAAAGACAAAACAAAAAGGAGCCAGTATATAGAGCACTAGAGCTTGTGAACAGGTAGTGGCCAGAGATGATTTAGCAGCCAAAGGTCACTGCGGCAGAGGTGCCAGTGAGACTCAAACACCTGCTCCCTGTCAGTCCTGATTTAAACAGAGCTCTGCACAGAGAGAGACAGGCTCAGGGACCCAAACTTTGCACCAAGGAGAACATGATGTCCCCTCTCCCCTCTGCACTAATAAATCTGAAAACAGCTGAAGCTGACATATTTCTTCCCAGGAAGATGCTGACTGTCAAAGCTGCCTTGAAAAGGGTGTCCCTCAGCCACAGTCCGCACCATGGCAAAGCTCTCAAAGCTTTGCGCAGAAGCACACCCAGCATTGCCCAGGCTCCTGAGAACAGGCTGCCTGGGTCTCCATGGACCCTTCAGAGAGAGGGGATAGTCTTCCAAGCCCAGACAGGGAATCCACACTAGGCCCACATTATGCTGGAAAACTACAGACAGGTCTCTCTCACTGACAACCATGCAAAATCTAAAACAAAACATTGGCAAATTAGCCCCAGCAATATATTAAAATATCTACAGCATGACCAAACTGAGTTTATTCTAGAATATGAAACTAGCTCAACCAAAGCAGCAGTAATGTAATTCACCTCATTAACATATTGAAGGGGAAAACCCTGCGACCCTCTTCTGACTGATGGTCAACATTCATTCATGACTGAAAACAGAAAACCAAAACCGCAAGGTGAGCCTGGCCTGGTGGTGCAGGCCTATCATCCCAGCTTCTGGGAAGGCTGAGGAAGGAGGAGCACAAGCTTAAGGGCAGCACATACAACTTCCTGAGACCCTGATTCAAAAAGCAAAAGGAGGGTGAGGCACAGAGGCACATGCCTGTAACATCAGCCCTCAGGAAGTAGAGGCTGACGGACCACAAGTTCCAGGCCAGTCAGGGCCACATGGGAAGACCCTGTCTTAAGCAACTTATCCAATTTCTAGTAGACTGATGTTTACGTAGAGCAAGACACCTAACATTCTAGGGTTGGATTCAAGAACACAGGGCGTGTCTGTGTGGAGCTGAGGGGTGCCTGAGTAAGGTCTGTGTTGCTGCCTACAGGCAGCTCCCTGAGGGCAACCAGGAAGCTGGGCTCATGGAAGCTGGGAAGGGGACCCTGGAATCCAGCCTGGATCAGATGCAATGGGGCTCCTGCAGGGGGTGTGATGGAGCTGATGAAGCTGCTCCCCATAGACCTGGTGCTAACTCAGAAACGATGAGGCAGGCTGTTGTCTTCTGCAGACACATGGGGACCCCAAGTGGTGGCACCCTGGCACAGCCTACCTGGAAAAGGATCTGCAGCACCCCGTGAAGAATGCACATCCGGCGCCCAAGGAACAGGAAGAAAGGCACGAGGAGTTCCAGGAAGTGGTTGCTGAGTGTCTCAAAGTGATGGAACCACCATGGTGACCGGTGCAGGTAGTAGGCCATCGGGTTGGGCACTGGCTGGGTCTGTGGGGACAAAAAGAGGCTTTTGAGTTACCCACCTTGGCTGACGAGGGTGGTACTGCAGCTATACTGGCTATGAAGAAGCCATCTGTTCTCCAGCCCTGTGCATTTGCAACTGGCCTAGCCCATTGGGGCTGGAGGACTTCTGTGGGCAGGCTATTTTTGAAGCAAAAGCAAGGTTTGTTTGTTTTTTTTCCTGTTTTAAACCCTCATTATCTATAGGCAAAAGTGTACATTATAGCTGAAGGAAAAATCTTTAAAGACTTGTGAACAGATGAAGAATCTAAAGATGTAAGAATCAGCCTGCTGCCCCTAAGCACCAGTAGAACTGTGGGTGGCGGCTGCCTGGGGCTCATGGCTCGCTGAGTTGCCAGTGGCCTGCCACCCAGTACTCACAGCCCACTGTCGGGCCCCATGGTCCCTAGGGTCCCTTTTACCCTTCAGGGGTTCCTGCAGATCCATGTGGGCCTGTTCCACAGGAAATGGGTTTGACCATAGGGAACTGGAGTCCAAGATAAGGGTCACAGGAAACGGGTTTGATCATAGGGAATTGGAGTCGGGGATAAGGGTCACAGGAGCAGTGGCCCTGGACAAACAGACAGGAGCAGGAGGTACAGGGAGGCAGAGAAGGGGCTGCCATGATGCTCAGAGGACAGAGCTTGGTACTTTGCTGCTTCTTAGGCACAGTCCCCTCAGGATTTCACCTGGGCCATGGGTCACTTAAGGAGCCCACTTGTCAACTCACCCCATCTTCATAGGTGTGGAGCCCCTGCCAGAAGGACACCTCCCCTGAAGCCCTGGGCCCCTACATGTGCCCCACTCCACCCCACGCAGGGCCCCTGCTACTTGAACCACCCATGTGATCACAAGAAAAATAAACAGCTTAGTAGGACAGGACAGAAGCCAAGCTTTTCATTTAACGATGTTTCAGGCCACCCTCAGCCCAGCTCTGTGGGGCATCACCTCCCTCCCCTCTTCTGTTTGCCAAAGGAATAAGCAACTGGTCTAAGCAAAGTGACCCCGTAGCCCTGTGCCAGGAGACAGAAGCCATTGTGAGATCTTTGTCTGCCAGATCCACCTTCTCTTCAGCTGTGGACCCTTTACTTTCTCCCAGATCCTTCACTCCAGCAGGACCAGAAACCGGAGCACTCTTGGCTTGCTGCCCCTCCCCTCCCACCCTCCTGGGCTGCAGCCCTCGTCACTGTTCCCTGTTGGGCAGATTCTGGGAGTCAGGGTTGACCTCCACATCCCTTGGACTTGGAGACTCTGTGTCCCAACTGGAGACACCATTTGCAGAGGAGCAGTCTAAGGATAGAGTACTGGACCATCACAGCCTCCGACCCTTGAAACTTCCAGAGGTTCTAGCAAGGGTAGGAAAGCAGACGAGTAGGGGAGGGTGACCGTGGCCACATACTGGCAAGCGAGTACAGGGCTGGCGAAGGCATCACCTCAGGTCGGTAGGAAGCTGTGCCTGCAAAGTCACTGTGCTTCAGATCCGCACAGTGTCAGTCATCTTGCAGGACAGTGTACCACAAAGAGTGAGACACCGAGATGCAGGCATTGATCTCAGCTCAGCCAGGGGTCTACGCAAACTCAGCGAGGCAGACGCTGGGAACTAGAAACTTGGTTCTACCCCAGTCCTCATGGGCTTTCCTAGACCAGATAAAAATGACAGTAGTGATTAGAAGGCAGTGTTAGTTAGAGGTGCTGCCGGCCTTCCTGACGAGAGCGGGTCCCTCCGAATGGCTCACCTCTACAGAAGGCATCCCGGGAAGCACAGCTTTCCTGGATCTGTGGGCCAGGGCCTGACTGTCCAGCAGGGTCTGTTCTGTGACCTGAATCCTCAAGGCACAGCATAGGGTCACAAGGGAGGGATGCAGCCTGTCTGCGTACCGTGCCAGGGACAAGGCTCATTTCTGTTTGCAGAAAAGCTGGGGAGTGGGTAAGTGTGACTGTGGTGGGGGTGGCAATGTTGCACCCCATAAAGAACAAGAGAGCACTGAGAGCGGCTGACACCACAGCCCTGCTGGGGGCCCAGCTTGACGACTCATCAGACAGCAGTGACCAAGCGTCTCCATGGGCACAGTGTATCCAGACCTTGGGCCATGGTTTACAAACATGCTCTACAAAGAGACTATCTTTAGTAAGAAAAACACGAGGAAACACAGGGGGTGAAGATGCCTAGCTGGGGATCCGGAGGGTGGCACATCTGTGCTGCTGTCGCACTGGTCCCTGCTGAAAGAAAAGTCTGCCTCTTCCCTCCAGAGACAGAAGATCCATGCTTGGGGTCATCATGAAGGGAACGCCTTATTACCACCCGGAGGACAAATTTCTTACAACTCTCAAGTGCCAGCCACATGTTGAGCTGCTCACTGAAGACGCTGCTCTCCACAGTCCTCACCACTGACCAGTCTCTGACTGTCTGTGTCCTGGACCCCCTGGAGCTCACTGGAAGGCAGAGCAGGTGCCGCGGCAGGTCCAAAGCTCAGACTCCAGATTGTTATGGGGTAAGTAGCCTTTCTGTACCTGAATACTGCTCGTCACTGGGGAATGCGGAGGTGATAGTGCCAAGCTCCTCCCTGGAATGACTCACGCTGATGGTGAGGCCTTAGCACAAACAAGGCCATTATGTTCCAGGAGCAGAGCAGACCAGTGGCCTATGGATCATGGTGACTGGCTCTTGGAGGTGGAGACCCAACATGGCAGACACCTCTGGGCAGGGGTGGAAGGTCTGGGGTGGGTATCCTTACGGTGCTGAGCACTGGCTGCCTGGCTGTTTCCCACATCCCAGGGTGACTGGGGGCGAAGAGAAGGGAACGCTAGCCATAAAGGTGTAAAGATGTAAAGATGTAAAGATGACCACAGCACTGAGAACCGGACGAGGTCATGTGGGTTCCTCTGGGGTACAGATCACCACAGACGGCATCTACCAGCAGCTCCCCATGTGCACCCAACTGAGAAGAGAGTCCGTGTCCTCTCTTCTCAAGCCCCAGCTGGCCACTGGACTTGTCTTCACCAAAAGACACAGGCAAGAGATGTCTCATGGCCTTATGCAGCTAGGTTAGCAGGGACACCCCTCTGTGAGACAAGCTCCCTTTGTGTGAGGAAGACTAGACATTGTGAAGGCCATCCTGCTGTGGGGACGGTTACCCTACTCTCAGGAACATCATTTCCACGTGACAAGGGTCTCCCTGCTGTAAGGAAGGCCACCTCCATATGAGAAAGTCCACTCTGCTGTGTATCAGTCATGCTGCTGGGTGTGCAGCCACAAGGGGTCGCACTGATGTTCTGAGGGTAGTGGGGATCCTGGCATACTGCGCTGGCCTTCACCTGAAGTGTGGGTGGCCCTGCCTTACACAGGGTAAGGCAGAAACTCCAAGAACCTGGAACATCACATCACAGGACCCTCGGAGGGAAAAAGAAAGATCCCTTCCAGTTTAAAAGTTGTTGTGTCTGCAGCAGATCCCACTCTTTGTTTTCCACGCTACGATCAGACGCGTATTTTAACAGCCATTATAGGTCTAAGAGCAGCATTATTGGAACTTTGGCTTATGATCCCATGCTCTGTTTTCACATAGCTCGAGAGACAAACACATTTAAAGTATTGTTAGCTCGAGCTTTGGATTCAAACGTACAAAGACATAATTCCGAGGCGTCAACAAGTGAGAGGAGCGGGACTGGGCACGTGGGAGCAGGATGCTCACTTGTACGCTACTGCGTGAGGCAAAACTGCTTTAAACCACTTCAGGATGTTCTGTATAATTCCCATGGAAACTGCAGAGCGGAACAGAAATCGCACAAAAGGTAACAGGGAAAGAATCTACATTTGTACCATTAAAAAGGCACATGACAGGTTTACCAGCAGTAGAGTCAGAAGAGGAAAAGGGTGTGTATGTGAAGACGGCCATGGAAGCTGAGATGAAACTGCACAGAGAAGATTAAAGAGACAACAAGCACCAGTGGCCTGAGGGACACCCTAGGCAGGACAGGAACAGCACACAGATAATCCGATCCCCAGAGGAGGAGATGTGAAACAGTTTTCAAATGTGATGGAGCCCCAAAACCCACAAATACGAAAACCTCAGCAGGCTGCATGCAAAAGCAACAGGAAGAAAATGACACCACCCTAATCAAACTGTTCAAGATTCGCGATAAAGAGAAGAATCTTGAAGCAAACAGAATGAAGTTGTTACAGAGACACAGACGCGGATTCCTCCTGGGGAATGACGCAAGTGAGGAGACACAGACACCCTTAGGGCACTAGCCTGTCAGCCTAGAGTTCTGAACTCCAGGGGAAATAAAGACATTATCAGACAGCAGCTTGCCGAGAGATTCCATCTCCTATGAGTCACACTATGAGAGGGTGAAGGAAATTGGAGAAAGAGAAGTTGAGCATGGGAGTCTGCAAGCCTAGGAATAAGCTCAGGGCTACTTTCTACTTTAATTACCTTTTAAAACTATTTTATTAAGCCGGGCGGTGGTGGTGCACAACTTTAATCCTAGCACTTGAGAGGTAGAGGCAGGCAGATCTCTGTGAGTTCGAGGCCAGCCTGGTCAGCAGAATGAGTTCCTGGACAGCCAGAGCTACGCAGATAAACCCCTGTCTTGAAAAACCCAAAAAAATCAAAACCAAAAACAAACAAAACCATAACTATTTTATTATTAGTGTGTGTGTGTGTGTAAACACGCACACAGTACACATATGGAGGTTCATCAGGCTTGCTGGGCAAAGGATTTTACCTGCTGAGCCATCTCACTGGCCCTTAATTAAATATCTTGATGTGAACATAAACAACACAGTTACAATGTATAAAAGCCAACAGAATGACAACAGCAGCAGGCATTGGGGTGCTGGTGTCAGAATACTGTAAAGTTCCTTCAGATTCCAATTAGTTTCACTAGAATGTGAACTGAGGTGGTCACTCATCCATTATGTCTCATACATGCATGTGAGTGTGTGTGTGTACATATGTCTGTGTGCAGAGCATATGTGCGTAAGGGTAACACAAAGTTAGAGCTAGCAATCCACACAATGACTAAGTGAACCAAATGAACACAGAGTTATAGCTAGTAAAAAAGGAAGGAAATAAAAGCCACAAAAATATTCAATGAACCCACAAAAAAGTCAGAAAAATATGAAAAAAGGGGGTAAAGAATAGATGGTAGTTAGAGAAAAATTGTGTCTGTTCCAGGCTGGGTGGTGGTGGTGCATGCCTTTAATCCCAGCACTCGGGAGGCCAAGGCAGGTGGATCTTTGTGAGTCTGAGGTCAGCTTGGTTTACAAAGTGAGCTCTAGGACAGCCAAAGCTACAGAGAAACCCTGTCTTGAAAAACAAAACAAAACAAAACAACAACAAAAAAACTAGGCAAAAAGAAATGTGTCCGTCCCAAAGAGTTCAGCTCGAATAAGAGGCCTAAACACTCAGTTCAAAGGCAGAATCCATCAGACTGGGTAAATAAATCAGACCTGGCTACAAGCTGCCCATGAGAAGTGACTCCAAATGTGAGGACATATGTAGGCTAAGAACCACCACAGAGGCACCTGTCACAAGCAAGCTGGAGCATGGTGTGGGACAAAGCAGAGAAAGCAAGGGAAAGATCAGGTCAGAGGAGACTGTCTACGGCCCCACGAGTGTGCCAGCACAAACATGTATGCACTGAACATCACAGCTCCAAACACACACCAAGCAAAGGGGAGAGAGATCTACACATGCTGGCAGATGTCCTGGTGTAACTGGAGGTTTCAGTCTCTCTCTCTCTCTCTCTCTCTCTCTCTCTCTCTCTC
>LOJH01001370.1:29421-42442 GCA_001685095.1 Ellobius talpinus
CTCCCCCTGTGTGTGTGTGTGTGTATGCACACATATTTGATACTAGCAGACAGAGAACTAGGAAGTGTGTAGAGAGTTGGGAAACACTGCCAACCAATGTCACCTTGACGACCACTGTCCCGCACACAGCAGACTCTAATGCTCAAGTGGAATGCCCAGAAAGATGAACCAAGTACTGGGTCACAAAACGGATTTTTTTCAAAAACAAGTTTTAAAAGACTCAAGGCATGTAAAGTGTTTTCTCTGACAGTAAAGGAATTAAATGAGAAACCATTAAGAGAAAGATATCTGGAAAATTCTCATGTTTTGAAGCGCAATTACACACTTCTAGCTTGGCTTTGCATTTCAATGTGCATTATATCATGCAATTCTCCTAGCCACAAGGTATAGTGTGCCACCAAACTAAGTGTAGGATCAGAGACAGAGGGGCAGTCTGGGTGTTTCTGTCCTCACATGACAGCAGTGGCCTTAAGACCTTATATCTGTTTGTCTTTGGTGGCAAAAACAAAAGGGAGGAAATCACCATAGAAGGTGATCTGGAGATGCAAGGCTACCACTCCTGGAACCTGGTCTGGTGGTTTGCTCTTCCTAGTGACATGGGGCACAGGCCTGACTCTGTAGCCTGAAGAAACTACTTTGAGGTTGGAGCCCAGTAAGGCTGTGCCTGGGGCCCTGACACATACAGGCCCAGAACACATATAAAACAATTTCTTCCTACAAATCAAGAAAATTGCCAGTGGATAAACACATAAGCCATAGCAACCAGGCCACTGGATGCAACAGCCACAGCTTCCGTAAAGCTAGCATTGACAGCTTCCATGGGGAATGTTCAAGCTTGGCACAAACGATTCTCAGGCATTCAGTGACCCTTGTCCAAGTACAGCCCGAGAGAGCTGGTAGTGTGTCTCCCAGCTGCAACCAGAAGCAGGATCTGTTGGCTGGAGCCCCACACTCGGTGAGTCCTGGATGCAGGAGGAGGAAAGGTTGTGTTGGACTCTGGTGTTGAGTTAGTGGGAACACAGCCACAGGCCCCACACGTGTGTATGAGCGCTGAGGGATGGATGAGGGATACTGGTCTGTACTGGGTCATGAGACCTTGCTTGTCTAGGTCAGCCATGTATTTAAGAGCTAATGAGTTCTTTCCAGGCATGGTGGTATACACCTTTAATCTCAGCACATGGGAGGTAGAGGCAGGCAGATCTGAGTTCGAGGCCAGCCTGGTCTACATAGGGACAGCCAGTCCTACACAGTGAGACCCTGTCTCAAAGCAAGAACAAGTTCTTGCAGTGCTGGGACACAAACAACCTCAGTACTCAGGAAGGAGCCTGGCACATGACCTGGGAGGTGCATGAGCCAGAAGCTTGGCCTATAGGACTATCCCTGGAGGACAATAAGCAGCCTGGAGCCCTGCAGCTACTCACAGAAGCCTGGGAGGCAGCCAGGCCAGTGGGTGGTGGCTTGCAATCACCAGCCCCAGTACAGGGCCTTCCTGAGCCTTGGGTGAGGATGAAGAGAAGGGGGAGTGGCAGCTGGCAAGGCTGGGTGGCAGATGTCTCTGCCATGCTTGGTGCCTGAAGCTATGCCAAGATGGTCTGACAGGGACTGATGCCATTCATCCTCTGTTCCCCTCACATATGATAGCTCCAGGAACAACCCCAGGGACTTGCTCCTGCAAAAGCTGCAGACAGGGGCTCTTGGACCAAGGATGCACCAAGGTAGCATGGATCAAGTGCAAAGGGATGCTCCATATTACAGAGGATGGCTCTCTATGTGTTTGTGGCCTGTAGCCCAGCCTATGAGGTAAGTGGTTTCTCTTGCTCAGGTGCCCATCCAGTCAGGGATGCTACCACTTAAAGTTGGGCAAGGGAAAGTGTCTAGTGCTGACCAGCAAGAGAAAACAGACGCTGAATTGGTACCGAGAAGATGTGTTAAGTAGAAAAACGGAGTCCTGACCTCCCAGTGAAGCAGGAACCTCTCTCCAGCGGACACTCTACAGACAGCCACAATCCATAAGCCCATGGGGGCCTAGGCCTGAGGCCAGGAGCCTGAGCTCTTTGGATGGGAACCCAATGGGTGTTCCTGTGAGGCTTGGGGACTGGGGCATATAGTATCACCAAGCCTGAGCTCACAGAGGGCTGCAATTCGTGTCTTGAGGTGAAAGGATGAGATGGAGAGATGGCATGAAATCCCCCCAAATCTCCAGCAACAGAATTAAACTTATCCCTTAAACATGTGTGTGACCTGTCTTCAGATGACAGCCCCACCCCAACGCATGTTCATGGCTGAGGCAGTGGTTCTTAAGGGCTGATGCCATCATTCAGAATGCTTCCTATTTATTTATTTATTGTATGTGCAAACGCCACAGTGCACATGGAGTTCCGAGGACAAGCTGAGGGATTTTGGGTTCTGAGGATTGAACTCGAGTTGTCAGACTTGCTGGCAAGCACCTTTATCCACTGGGCTGGAACTTCTATAACTCAGGCTTTGGAAATGCTCTGTGGTGTAAGCACCTCATGCTGTTGCTTCCTGAGCTCTTGGAAGCAGCAGTCTGCTTAAAAGAATCAAAGATACAACTTAGGCCTTCATGTGCCCACAGGGCTTTTCCAGGTACGGGCCATTCTATGGGGCCAGGGCCCCGAGAATCATATTGGCAGCCGACTTCCCAAAGTCTTTGTGAGCACCAACCTTACACTGAATGACCAAGAGAGATGATAAGATGACAGTGGGCCCTGCAGGGAGGTAGTGGCGAGTGTGGAGACACACACAAATCCTTCCAACCACTGCTCAGGTTAAGAGGAAACAGATCACACCACAGGGGAAGAAACAGCCTCAGCCCAGCTGACTATGTGTTCCTAGATCACATGGGCCAGCTTTATCCGACTGGAGCCCTCCCGTTCCTCAGTTACAACTGCCCAGTAGGCTTCCTGGGCTGTGGGGGCAGGTGTAAAAACAGCAAAAGTATTCTGTGTGAGAGCTCTCTCCTTTCCATGATGCATCCCTCCCAACTCTGCTGAGGGACTGGCAGATGGCATCTTCAGGCTGGGATGCCCCAGCTCCCAGTACAGGGGAAGCATCTGAGACACATGCCCACACCTAAGTACTTGGCACCTGAAGGATTAGTGCCATCCTTGCTGCAACCTGGGGCCATCGTTCCCATCTTTAGAGATAGGAAACCTACACAGGAAATGAAGCCTCCTACTCTCAAAAGAGAGAGGAGAAACTATAGAAATGCTAAACAAAGCTGCCTGTGGGCACAGACTCCATCCCTGGTCAGAGAAATGGAGGGGCAGGGAGAAAGCTGCAGGGCCCAGGTCCTCAGGTTCATGTAAGAGGCTGTCCATCACCTGCATCAGGTACATGCATGTTACAGAACACAGAAGTAGACATGCAGGGATGTGCACTGACACACCATGGACTTTGTCCAGCCTGCCAGTTCCCAGGCATAATAATCATGGCACCTATGTTGTGCTGACCATGGTGGAGGTGACACCAGCTGCTCCTAACATGGGCTTGACACTCTAACTTAAAACCAAGTAACACGGCACAAAGGCTTCCTTTGTGCATGCCGAGGCTGCGGGGCTTCACCAATAATAGGAGCTGAAAGTGATTTATTTCCCTGGATTAAAGGTCAGCTCAGCAAAGCCACAGTGCAAACTTCTATTACCTCATTCATGTTGCCCTGAGCAAGGCAGGGGAAGGAAGGGGAGAGAGAGAAAAATGAGGAGGGGTGGGCAGAGACAGGCAGTGAGAGGGAGAGACAGATCAAGGGAAGAGGGAGAATGAGAAGGGGGAAGAGGAGAGGAAAAAGGAGAGCGGTAAGTACAGTCTGCTGTAGGTGACTGTGGTCAGGCCAGGACATCTTCCAACAGCTCGGGGGACCAAAGGTCATCCCTCCTTGCTAAGCTTTAGCTGGGAGGCTGCAGGGTGAAGCTTCTCTACAAGTGGCGTGCTCAACACTGGGTGTGAATGTGAGAAATGGAAGCGTTCTGCTGTTGAATGTTTGGTCAGAGGCGAATGCATGATGTGGCTGGTTCCCCGTTGCTCTAATGGACACAGTGTGTTTCAGACACCTGAGTGCGGGACACAGTTGCTATGGGTGATCTGTATTTATTGCTCCACCAGCAAGTGATGCAGGCCATGCCATCTCACAGCATCTTCTGCACACAGTGGTCTGTGACTGTCATGCTGTGCGCAGGGCCCTGAGCATCTCTGGCAGGGTTTCCAGATGCTGCTCCAGCAGAGGACATGCTCAGAGAGGCTGTTTGTCAGCATGGAGCTGAGCTCTAGGGTCTGCACAACAGTGACCAGTGCTCACAGCAGCCACCTTGTGTGAGCCGCAGTTGAGGACTGCACTGCAGTAAGCAGCAGGGCACAGGGACCCACCAGTGTTTTCCAGGCTACAGAACACACGATCTGTGAAGCCACACGGCATGTCCTCTACCACCCAGGGATGGGGTGTCCGATATCAAGCAGAAGGCCACATGGAGAATTTCATGGGTGGTGTGGCTGCTGGTGGGCTGGGCTTAGAGCTAGGACATTATGATATGGAAAGAACATTAAGATCACCAGCTTAGCGTCCTTTTAGCCCTCCAGTGGTGTGTGGTGACAGATGCTCAGGAGAAACCATCTCCTGGCAGTTTCCTGGGCAGGTCATGAATGACAGGATCCTCCCTAATGCTGTGAAGCTGAACTACAGCGCATGGTCAGCTGTGACACCTATGGACCACCAGTACTCTTCAATGTACTGTGCTATGGAGAAGGCTGGTTGTAATCCTATGCTTCCAATAGGACACAGCCTTGTCATGGTCAAGGGGTTCTTTACTTGGTCTTTGTCCAGACTCTGGGCCCACAGCTCCTGAAACCCCTACAATGGGTGGCAGTGGCGGAAGGACATCTGCTGTCCACAATAAATCCGTGATGATGCCACTCCTGGGTGAGGTTGGTCAGAGATTCCTGTCACGTGTTTTCTGCTCACCAGACCCCAGGGTCACTGCAGACCCTAGGGTCAGTGCTGGAGTTGGCCATGATCACCAGTTCCAGCAATGAGTTCTTTAGCCATGCCCATACCGTGAAGAGGCCCGGATGCTCAAGTCAGGACGCTCAAGCTTCAAGACTAATGACTCAGCGGGAACCAGAGAGACCATGTATCTTCTCTTTGGCCTTTCCCGAATGTATACTTCATAATAAACAGAATCCCAACAAAGTGTCCTCAATTCTGTGAGCTGATCTACATGTGATTTGATTGAACATGTGTGTGGGAACCCCAGTTTATAGTTAAATTGGACAGAGGGTATGGATCCCCTGGGGCTTGCTGTTGTAATGACAGCTGTCTGATGAGGGCCTGTGTCTCTGGATGTGGTTAGGTTGGGACTATGGTAGCTCAGAGCTCAAGTGCTACCGTTTAACCCATCCGTAAGCATTGATTCCACAAGGCCTGGCCTGGCACTGGCATGGACCTGCCTCATAGGCACAGCTGCATCCTCTCTGCCTGCCCATGTCCCTGCAAGGCTGAGATGGAAGATCTACCCTTGATATGATTTTGCCTAAATCCAACTAGGCCTTCCGTCTCTAGCCTACATGGCTACCTGTGAACTATAGTACCAAAACACAAGTGGAGATGCCCACATGAACAGTCAGCACAAACAATGTAAGGTCTAACCATACAGTTTGCCTCCGGTTCGGCTGGATGCCAACTGTGGAGCTCGAGGAAACACAGCTTTGAGACAAGGTATTGTGTGGTAGCCCACTGGGGAGAGACACCCCATCCTGTTGGGAGGGTCTTCTCCCCATTACCCTCTCAAATCACAGCCCAGGGCAGTTGGGTCTGGCTCCGTTCCAAGGCCAGTCATCCCCAGCTCTGGTGTAGGTGCCAGCAGCCCCCTCCTTGATGCTGGGGACTTGACAGGTGCCCTCTGCCTGTCCTCAAGCACACTTTGCCATGCTTAGGTCAAGCCTTTAGCAGGAACAATTAGATTTGGGGCAATTTCCAGCATCTCTAGGCTGGCTAGTGGCATACCCCTTCCATTGTCCACACTTGGACAGAACTGTCAAGTTGACCCATAAGATGAAGGGCATGCCTTCCCCAACCTGGCCCATCATAGTCCAAAGCAGCCAGTAGGCTCAGGAGCCTTCACCAATCAGAGTTCAAAGCAGCCAGTAGGCTCAGGAGCCTTCATTAATCAGAGTCCAAAGCAGCCAATAGGCTCAGGAGCCTTCACCAATCAGAGTCCAAAGCAGCCAATAGGCTCAGGAGCTTTCACCAATCAGAGTGCAGCAATGGCCATGGGGCTTCTATGGACGTGGTCCATGCCTCTTATGTGCTTGGCCAGGCACTGAGGAAGGGGACAGAGAACCTGAGATGCTTCAGCTCTTGAGGGGGCCTGGGTTTTTACGAGATGCATGGTGCAGGATGTACTGATGAAAACACAGGCTCCAGTATGCGGTGCTGCAGAACAGACCTCACGTGGCTTTGTGTCAAGGAGACACTGATGCATCAGTTCCCCATGAACTCTGCATCCAGACGGTTCCTGGGCTTGCCAATGCTAGCCTGCAGGTGACCTATGTTCAATGTACTGACACCCACCATGCTGTGTGGGCGTGGGACCATCTTAGTGAGATGCTGCTCCCTGAGGGATAAGGGCAGCCCAGCTTCACTGACAGGCTCTGAGCCCTATCCTCTGTGCCATGGCCTGTATGTGTAATAGCTCATTGCATACAGCCAGCCACTCATTCTAATGGATGTCCTCCTGACAGTGCAAGGCCGAACGTGCCTTCTCTCTGGCACTTACAGAAGCTGGAAACCCCACTATAGGAAAGAGAAGATTGCGGGGTCCCTAGTCAAGCAGAGACAGGATTTCTGGGATAGATGGGGGATGATGGCATGGGGACTCCCAAGACCTTAAAAAGTGAAGTCTAGACACCCTGGTTAACGGCAAGCAGACAGTGCATCCCTCCTGCTGATGGACAGTGATGAGCACACAGAGGAGCAGCTGCATGCGTTAGTGTCTTCAGCGGTTAGAGGACTAAAGTGTCTAGACTCAGCACTAAAATACGACAAAGGTAGAGACTGGTACCCACAGCTCTCAGTGGGGAGAAGGCAGTAACTAACTGCGAGTCTCCAGCAGTGGGCAGTGTGGGCTGGGGCAGCAAGAAGAAAGGAATGAGACACACGCAGGATTTCCAGTTCTCCTGGCTAGGGTGATGGGCAGATGGACATCACCAGAGTGCCATGTGCCCTTGGATTAATTTGCAGTTTGGAGCTGTTCCTGACCTCATCTCTGACACAAGCACATGGTCATCTGTAAGGGCAGGCTGAGACCTGGCCAAGAGACCACGTTGCCCTGGTGCCTGGGATATCTGTCTTTGGGAGTCCAAGCATAGCAGAAGGTGTGGAGCAGCCTCACCCTGCACCTGCAGGAGAGATGCAGCCAGAGCTGCAGCTCCCAGGATGGGACTTAGCCTGGCCTAGAGGGAGGCCTGGGCAGAAAAAGGGAACCAGATAACCAGAGGAACCAGCCCAGCAATAGGAGACACTCTATAGGCCACCTGGTGACCCAAGTGACCCAACCCTGCCCAGGAGACAGCAAGGATGCTCATTTCTAAGAGCAGTGCACAGCTTCAGCCACAGCCAGATCTGTGCTCACCTCATAGTGGAAGTCCATGCAGGTCAGGTCCAGCCAGCACTTGTCCCCACGGATCTTGATTAGGCCCTACAGAGAGGCAAGACAGAGGACAGCATCACTCATGGGCTAGAGGTTGAGCTACAAAGACCCCAAACAGGATTTACTTCTGGGGATGAGAAGTGACCCATCCCCAAAGGCAAGGTCGCTGTGCTTTAAAGAATAAGGGAGGGGTCTATTTCTGTAGGAAGTACTCCAAGAGGTGAGTCTAAACAGCTTTATGATAAGCATCTGCAGGCTCCTTCTGAGGACTAAAAGCTAGCACGCTCACAGCAGGAATGGCATCCTCTATACAGTCAGGGGCCGTGTCATTTGGGGATGGTATGTTGGGGATGGAGCCCAGGGCCTCGCCTATTTTAAGCAATCACTAAAGTGCACCCATGGACTATTCTGTAATTTCTTTAAAACCATTCTTAGAGAGTTAGGAAGATAGCTCACTTAGTAAAGTGCTTGTTGGACAAACACAAGGATCCGAGTTCAACGCTCAGAATCCACACAAAAAGCTGGCCAATGGTGACATTGAGGAGGGGGAGACAGATGCTGACCAGCCAGTCTAGCCTACGCAGTGAGTGTCAAGCCGATGAGGGATCCTGTCTCAAAGGAGGTAGATGGCATTCCTGAGCATGCCACTCAAGGTTGTCCTATGGGATCCACATGCAGGATGTGTGTGCAACCTCACACACACATGTACCAATATGCGGGGGGGAGGGGGCAGAGAAAAAGAAAAAAGCCAATGGTCTGAGGAGATGGCTCAGGAAGTAAAGTGCCTACAGCACAGCATTAGGATCTGAAGTTGGATCCTCAACATCCACACCCCGGATCTGGATGCAGTGGTGTCCATCTGTGATGCCAGCTCTGAGCAGCAGAGACAGGAGGAACCTGGAAGGCTCTGCAACTAGCTAAGCTAATTGGTGAGATGAGTAAGAGATGGTATCTCAGAAAAATAAGGTGTATTGTGAAAGAAGATACCCCATACCAGCCAGCACGTTTGAGTAGCCTCTTCTCCCCCAGCATGTACCTCAACACACACCTGTACACACATATGCAGACAATACAACACTATTACAATAATACAGTTGTGTCTTTAATGGAAGAGCTGAATGAGTCCAAAGGTTCAGATCTCACACTGCAGACACCTAGGTCATCACCAAGGGAAGATCTGTCAGCACCACAAAAGTTTCAGTGAGGAATGGAAACGTGCGGCCACACCCATGAGAGATGTCTATGGGAATCACAGGCTCAGGCTGGCAGAGTCTCCCCATGAGCGGAATGTGCCCAGCACTGAGGATACTGAGCACCGGAGGGGAAAGTTTCCAGGGGGTCTTCTGTGAGTCAGATGAGCCCTTGGGCAGAGCAGCTGTGAATGGGAGTAGCACCCGGCAGTTGGTCCCCGCGGCTCTGCCTCAGCCATCTCTACATTCTGCCTATGTGTATCACCTGGGCTTGTCCACCTTCTCTTAAAGAAAGCCAGGGCCAGGTGCCTTGTTTGTGAATCAGGAGCAACTGTCCATGAAAGAACTAAAATCTTACCTTGAGAGACAGAGATTCAACTCCAATTTCTGTCATTTCCACACTAGCTGAAGGAGAAGGCGAGGAAATGCCTCAGAGAAAATAACCCAGCCTTCTGAGAGGGTAATTCCTGTAGCTACAACTGTCCTGGAAAGTTCCTTTGGTTCCATCCACCACTACCCATCCATCTATCCAACATACATTTATATATCATCCATCCAACAACCATTTATCCACCGTTCATCTATTAAACTCATCGTCCACTACCCACACACCACCCATTCACTTATCCATCATCTGATCACCTATCATCCACCTGCTCATTATCATCTATCCATCCAGCTATCCACTCACCCACTACCCACCCATCATCTATCCACACACCATTCACCCAATCACCCACCCATCAATCACCAGTCCAACATCTACTCACCGGTCCATCTACCATCAATCTACCACAAGCTCGCAGACCTGGACTGAGTGCCACTGAGGTCTAGGTGGGCACAGAAGAAGCCACATCTTAGTGCAGGAGGGAGAAGAGGCAGAGAACAAAGGCCAAAAGGGCATTAAAGTTGTTATGACAAAGTGGCAGATAAGTGATGTATTAAAAAACCAAAATTTTATTTCTCAGTCTGGGGATTGAAAATTCAAAGTGAAGGAGCATGATTGGGTCTATCAAGGGTCCACTTCTGAGTTGTAGACAACTATCCTCCCGTGTTAACCTCACAGGGTGCAGAGATGGTGAAGGATTTTCTGGGGACTCATAACATTCACAACAGCGCCCTCACTGAGATCAGGAGATGTGAGCCCCCTACTCACATCATCTCACTAGGGTTCAGGATTTGAACTTGCAAGTGGATGATGGGGTGAGAGAGACAGCATTGGGAGAGGGTGTGCTGGTTAGTTTTACATCAGCTCGACACAAGCTACTATCAATTTGAAAGAGGCAACCTCAATTGAGAAAATCCCTTCACCAGATTGGCCCACAGTGTACTTTCTTGGCTAAAGATTGATGTGTGAAGGCGCAGATCACTGTGGGCAGTGCCATTCCTGGGATGGTGGTCCTGCGTGCGCTAAGAAAGCAGGCTGAGCAAGCCACGAAGAGCCAGTCAGTAAGCAACACTCCTGTGTAGCTTCTGCATTAATTTCTACCACCAGGTTCCCACCCAGCTTGAGTTCCTTCTGATGTCCCTCAGTGATGGACTCTTATCTCCAAGTGTAAGATGAAATAAACCCTTTCCTCTCCAGGTTGCTTTTGATCATGGTGTTTTATCCCAGAAACCAAACCCCTAAGAGTGGTATTCCTGGAGAGGCCAGGGGCTGCCACGGAAGGAAAGGGGGTGTGGCCTGAGGATGCTGGGATGGTGGGGGGAGGCTCGCTAGGGACTCATTGGGCCACCAGACATCTCAGCAAGGCTGGGACTGCTGTCCACTAGCTGAATGGGTTAGTCTGGGCCCTCCTAACAGCGGGACTAACAAAAGCTAGCACACTGAAATCACGCTAACAAGCACCTTCCCAGACATGCTGAGAAGACCACCTTCTCCCCTATCACATGGGGAGGATGTGGGACAGCTGAGAGATTCAGCAGGAATTGGTGGCACAAAAGTTGCCTGTTCAGTCCTCTGGCTGCTGTGGGGTCAGCAGTGGCCTCTGCAGCTACCCAAGCAAGGTAATCTGGGCAGTGTGGGAAGAGAGACATGTCTAGTCCTAGACACACTCACAGAGGGAGTCCAGGACACGGTGAGCGGTAGATCTGATATGAATGCCAAAAGGGGCTGTGGCCACATAGAGATGCTGGCCTGAGCCCCCCTCTCCGCCTCCCCTAAGAAGAATGTTCAAATGTAGCCACCGACACCCAGGAGACAGCGTGAGCTTAGCTCAGAACCTATAGGAACACGTGAGTACTCACACCAGGGTCACATGTGACACTACTAATGGGTGCCTGCTTGTGAAGTCTGGCTTTGAAGGGAGCATTCTGTTCAGAAGCAATGTCTCCAGGGAGTCATAGGCCCCACAGGGCTCCCAGCAAGCAATCCTGACACCACAGGGGAGCCGTGCGCACTGCAGGGAGCTGAACTGTGCACCGCCTCCTGGGAGCACTCTATTTAAAGACTCTCTGGATGAGTTACTCTGACAACCAAGCTACCTCTTGGGAAACGAAAACACTCAGACTGTAAGCTCTGGGGCTGGTGTCCAGTGGAAGTCCTGTCCTGTACAGCCACGGTCACGTGAACGTGGCGCTGCTAGGTAGGTCTGTCTGTCTGTTGCCTGGACACTCCCAGCTCGTCACGACGCTGCTCTGTGTGTCCGTCAAGTGGAAGCCCTGACAGCTGACAAAGCACACCTACTGCGCAGGGAAGTTGGTGCCACTAACTAACCCCGGTGAGGGCTAACCTCGGCATCCATGAGCTGCACCATGCTCTGCATCCCTCAGAACCTGAGTGAGAGGGACTCTTTGGAGACTCACACCAGGAAAAGAAGAAAAAAACAAAATAATTAAAATGTCACTCAAACGTGAAGCTGAGATGAGACACTTAGAAACCTGAGGCATTCTTGGGGAGCGGAGGGCGTTCGAGCTCCTCCCATCCACTCGCTCCTGCTGCAGATGTCAGCCTTCCCACGGGTCTTTCTTTCAGAGTGTCAGAGGAACAAAGCCTTCTTTGAGCCTTTTTCAGCCCAAAATTAATTTAAGAAAAAAAAATGGCACAGACGGGTCTTAGCATGCCAGACCGAGAGGGAGCCGAGTGACCTTCAGTCTCCTATGGCCCCTGCTTTCAGCCTGGGAAGAAGAAGATGCTGGAATGTTCCAGGTGGATGGAAGATACCTTGGCCTCACAGTGAGTGGGGAAGAGTGTGTCCCTGTCCAGAGGCTCCCAATTGCAATTCTGCTTCATAAAAGCTCCCACTTGGCCATGGAAACCACCACACCAGGAGAGTCGCAGCATGAATCTGCTTTGGATGCCTAGCACCCTGGCTTGCTGTAAGAGGCCTGTGGTCTGAAGTCCCTCTGTATTCCCTCAAGAGTTTGATGGGATCTAGAGCTATGTTGGCATCTCAAAGGCAGCTAGGTATGGGGCACTGGGCATCTGGTGGGACCACTCCTTACTTGCCAGAGCTGAATTACTGATGGGAACGCCCATGAGATCTGTACGCTGTGCTGGGGGGACACATCACATGTCAGCACTGGAGGGACTGTGCCCATTCAATCTCAAGTCCCCTGTCACATGCGATATAAGCACAGGCTCTACAGCTTCTTGTAAAGTTTTTGTGACACTTCCAACCAAACACTTTTCTAGACCCACTTGTCTCCAGACATGGAGGGCACAGCCCACAGTCCCCCTACTTGGAGAGTGGTACCTACCATTCCTAACCTGGGCCAGCAGCACTCTTGGACACAGTGGGTTACTGAATGAGCTCCAGGCTGCAGACCTGCAAGCCTCTCCTGGCTCAGCTCTGCTCCGCACAGGAAGCCCTGCTATGAAGAGGTAGCAGATCCCGAAGGGCAAGCCCAGTGTATGAGACCCTTGGTGGCACTGAGAGTATGGTCAATGGGGCACTCTAATGAAGGCACCCTGGGCTCTGCACTGTGATGGCAAAGCTTTTCCCTTGCTATCACAATCACCTGCTCAATGTGTACTGGGCACTGGGATGATTTGGGATCAGAGGGACCTGGGGCATGATGATCACACCTGGCACTTCCAGGCTGGAAAGGAAGTCCCGTAACCACCAGGGCAGGCCCATCTGTTTGTGCAAGAACTGAGAAAATGCAAGCAAACAGCAGCCAGGTTTTGTGTGTGTGTGTGTGTGTGTGTGTGTGTGTGTGTGTGTGTGT